>JAXIVJ010003957.1:0-57500 GCA_036785665.1 Chirona hameri | reverse complement strand
TGCGCGTGTGCGCGTGTGCGCGTGTGCGCGTGTGCGCGTGTGCGCGTGTGCGCGTGTGCGCGTGTGCGCGTGTGCGCGTGTGCGCGTGTGCGCGTGTGCGCGTGTGCGCGTGTGCGCGTGTGCGCGTGTGCGCGTGTGCGCGTGTGCGCGTGTGCGCGTGTGCGCGTGTGCGCGTGTGCGCGTGTGCGCGTGTGCGCGTGTGCGTGTGTGCGTGCGTGCGTGCGTGCGTGCGTGCGTGCGTGCGTGCGTGCGTGCGTGCGTGCGTGCGTGCGTGCGTGCGTGCGTGCGTGCGTGCGTGCGTGCGTGCGTGCGTGCGTGCGTGCGTGCGTGCGTGCGTGCGTGCGTGCGTGCGTGCGTGCGTGCGTGCGTGCGTGCGTGCGTGCGTGCGTGCGTGCGTGCGTGCGTGCGTGCGTGCGTGC
Source organism: Chirona hameri (assembly GCA_036785665.1). Classification (NCBI taxonomy): domain Eukaryota; kingdom Metazoa; phylum Arthropoda; class Thecostraca; order Balanomorpha; family Balanidae; genus Chirona; species Chirona hameri. The sequence continues at coordinate 57,081 of JAXIVJ010003957.1, read as the reverse complement.
GTGCGTGCGTGCGTGCGTGCGTGCGTGCGTGCGTGCGTGCGTGCGTGCGTGCGTGCGTGCGTGCGTGCGTGCGTGCGTGCGTGCGTGCGTGCGTGCGTGCGTGCGTGCGTGCGTGCGTGCGTGCGTGCGTGCGTGCGTGCGTGCGTGCGTGCGTGCGTGCGTGCGTGCGTGCGTGCGTGCGTGCGTGCGTGCGTGCGTGCGTGCGTGCGTGCGTGCGTGCGTGCGTGCGTGCGTGCGTGCGTGCGTGCGTGCGTGCGTGCGTGCGTGCGTGCGTGCGTGCGTGCGTGCGTGCGTGCGTGCGTGCGTGCGTGCGTGCGTGCGTGCGTGCGTGCGTGCGTGCGTGCGTGCGTGCGTGCGTGCGTGCGTGCGTGCGTGCGTGCGTGCGTGCGTGCGTGCGTGCGTGCGTGCGTGCGTGCGTGCGTGCGTGCGTGCGTGCGTGCGTGCGTGCGTGCGTGCGTGCGTGCGTCTGTCTGTCTGTCTGTCTGTCTGTCTGTCTGTCTGTCTGTCTGTCTGTCTGTCTGTCTGTCTGTCTGTCTGTCTGTCTGTCTGTCTGTCTGTCTGTCTGTCTGTCTGTCTGTCTGTCTGTCTGTCTGTCTGTCTGTCTGTCTGTCTGTCTGTCTGTCTGTCTGTCTGTCTGTCTGTCTGTCTGTCTGTGTGTGTGTGTGTGTGTGTGTGTGTGTGTGTGTGTGTGTGTGTGTGTGTGTGTGTGTGTGTGTGTGTGTGTGTGTGTGTGTGTGTGTGTGTGTATACATGCCGCTATCGAACTGCCTTCTTGAATCCACATTAGAGCGTCCCACTTTAAAAAAAAATGTCCCGGCCTTCGTCTCATACAGACCCTGTCAATTTGCCTGGCAACACTTGAGCCGTGACGTCACCATTTCTACAGGGAGCCGGCTTTAGCATGGTGGGCTATGTGCAAATAGGTGGTATTCGGGTCGCAATTTCAAGCATTTTTAAAACAGTTTGTTCAGCATATGACACATAACTGTGATGCCAATGGCCTTCCTTATTCATATCTGGAGTTGTATTGGCAAATTTGAGTCAAATGTTTGCCAAGAACTTGTTTTATGGAACGCTGCATGTCTTCTAAGGATCATTTTCAGGTTATATGAAGATAATAAGCGTCGGATTTCGCCCACCCGGAGAGCGGGCTGGCCCTCGGGTCTGCCCTGGACCCGGAGAGCGGGCTGCCCCCGGGTCTGCCCCGGACCCGGCTAATGTAATTTGGTGACGGACAGCATTACAGTGACAAAGTTGGAGTTGTTGAATAATCATTAAATGTATTGGCAGCTGAATAGCATGAAGGAACCGCAGATGTATTCAAAAGTTTTTGCCTGCCGTAGGCTGTTTTTAACCCGCGACTTACTGGGGGGGGGCTATTTTTGCCCCCCCCCCCCCTCGCCCCTCCCGTTATTTTGCAATAACTCCTAAACCAACAAAAGTATGGTCACCAATCTTGCAGTACCTTCTCTCACATCAATTCTACACATGTTGGCGAAAGTAAAAAGATGAGGTTATGATAGGTCAACTGGAAATGACGTCAGAGTGACGTCATGTTCTTAGGTTTTTGTTGAAAAATAATGTTTGCGGAAAACGCTGTCAAAGATACAATGTTTGAGATAAATTAAAGTGGCTTAAATCAAATTACTGAAAATAGACCGGGCTATCAAACTGACATCTCGGATTTTTGAGTTTTTTTAATTCAAAATTTTGAGAAATCCAAGTACATTTTTTGTTACAAAATGTTCACACAAAAATAAAAATTATCCAAAAACCGGGATATATGTGATCGAGACGTGTTCGGTGAATATGTGTACCAAATTTGAAGTCGATATCTTCCAAAATGACTGACTTATGACCTTTAAATGAAAAAATAGACCACCTCTCACAGCATTACTATGCATAAAAAATGAAGTTCCGTTTTTGCTTTTTGCATCTATTTATATGGAACAAACAATGTTCTAAGGTCATTTTTCGCGTTCCAGACGAACAACAAACACATAAGCATGTGTTACAACGCATAATGACCGTAATCTGCTGTTTGACCTCGTGACCTCAGATGACCTTGACCTGACCCAAGGTCATACACAGCTTAGAATGGTACTTAGAAGTGTCAGACACACGAATCATACCGATTTATCGACTGCTTATGTGTTTAATATCGCAATTTTGCGCGACAATTCCATCCATCGAGACCTTTTGACACGGTCAAACATTTTGTACTTGACCTGACCTGTGACGTCATCGGTGACCACGAGATCAACACAATTATGTTTCCCTCAACAAATTTGCCAGGGCTATCGAATGCCGTTGGCGTTTTTACAATCGGTCCAGTAGTTCCGAAGATCCGAGGGGGGGGGGGGGGAATAAGCCCCCCCCCCCCCCCCTTCCCCCAGTAAGTCGCGTTATGGAATATACCCTAGTAACTCGCGGGTTAATGGGGCACCACAATTGAAGCTATTGTAGATGGCGCTGATGATCAACTGCTACCAAGCGGACCGGCAGCTGTGCGTCCAGAGCGTAGGGTGCATGTTTACGGCTGAGTTTTGAAGGGGTTAGAGTGGTACAGATGTGTTCAAACTTATACGAAATGTTGGTGTCTATGAGTGTATTCGAAACCTGAAAGCATGTCTCGCGGAGGTCAATCGTTTGACCTCAGGAGGTCAAAGAGTGCCCGCGAGGTCAAATATCGGGCAAAGCACAACTTTTCCCTAAAGTACTTATCGAAGTCGTTTCAACGGATAAATATTCCCACCAGCCTATAGACGGTGCACAACGAGTGACCTGACCGCCAATGGTCACCGGTTGACCTCAAGGCACAACATAAGTTGCCATTATGGCCTATGGGAGAATGACGGGGTACCGCATATTCCTCCCCCCCCCCAAATCTCTTAGAGAACCCATTCCACTACCATCGCCTTCCCTTCATCCCACCGAAGGTGCACAACGCAAGACTTGACCTAGCTAGGTCACGGTTTGACCTCAGGTCACCTAGAAAGGCGCCTAGAGATCCATTTAACGAGCCGTCCAAATACTTATTCGTTGTTTACCGGCCGATTGTGTTCAAATTTATACAAACTGTTGGTGTCTATGAGTGTATTCGAACCCTGAAAACATTTATTGCTGAGGTCAATCGTTTGACCTCAGGAGGTCAAAGAGTGCCTGCGATGTCAAATCTTGGGTACCGCATACATTTTTCCTTAAAGTACTTACCGAAGTCGTTCCAACGGCTAAATATTACCACCAGCCTATTTGCACAACGCAACGCAAGACTTGACCCCTCCAGGTCACCGTTTGACTTCAGGTCAACTGGAAAGGCGCTAATATAGATTTAACGAGCCGTCCAAATACGTATTAGTTGTTTACCGAACGATTGTGTTCAAACTTACCTTCGGTGGGTTAAAGGGAAGGCGATGGTGGTAGAATGGTTTCTCTAAGTGATTTTGGGAAAAACATGCGGTACATCGTCATTCTCCCATGAGGCCATAATGGTAACTTATGTTGTGCCTTGAGGTCAACCGGTGACCAGGGGCGGTCCGCTCACTCGTTGTGCACTGTCTATAGGCTGGTGTGAATATTTAGCCGTTGAAGCGACTTCGATAAGTACTTAAGGGAACAAGTTATGCGGTACCCGATATTTGACCTCGCGGGCACTCTTTGACCTCCCGATGTCAAACGATTTACCTCAGCGAGAAATGATTTCAGGGTTTGAATCATTGACTTATATAAGTATAGACAAATTTCTCCAGCTGTTGCGCCGCCCGGCAGCCGTTCCCGGTTGAAGCGACACTAGCGCCGCAGCGGAGAGGGTATGAGTTAGCGCGGCAATGCTTTTGCTATGGCGGAGGGGCGATATTTGACAATAATCACCGTGAACGTTCAGGCTGAATATTTGTATTCCATGTTATTCAGTATGCATGTCTCTACGCCTCAAACTTTTTCCAGTGCGCTACCTCACGCGGTTTTTGAGTTACAAGCCGACAAATATCGCCCTTCCGCCATAGCAAAAGCATTGCCGCGCTAACTCAATCCCTTCCCCGCTGCGGCGCTAGTGTCGCCTAGCGGGAACGGCTGCCGGGCGGAGTAGTTCGTCTATACCTATATATGTCAATGGTTCGAATACACACATAGACACCATCATTTCTTATAAGTTTGAACACAATCGGCCGGTAAACAACGAATGCGTATTTGGACGGCTCTTAAATGGATATTAGCGCCTTTCCAAGTGACCTGAGGTCAAACGGTGACCTGGAGGGGTCAATTTGTTGTGCATCGTTGTGCACCTTCGGTGAATTACAGGGAAGGCGATGGTGGTGGAATGGTTTCTCTAAGTGATTAGGGGAAAAAATTATGCGGTACCCCGTCATTCTCCCATAGGCCATAATGGTAACTTATGTTCTAACCTGAGGTCAACCGGTGACCAGGGGGGGGGTCAGATCACTCTTTGTGCACCGTCTATAGGCTGGTGGGAATATTATTCAGCCGTTGAAACGACTTCGGTAAGTACTTTAGGGGAAAAGTTATGCGGTACCCAAGATTTGACCTCGGGGGCACTCTTTGACCTCCTGAGGTCAAACGATTGACCTCAGCGAGAAATGCTTTCAGGTTTCGAAGACACTCATAGACACAACATTTCGTAGCCGAAGGTTGGTTGAACATTGGATAACACTATTCTTTAGAATTGTGTTTCCATTGAGAAATATAAGTTTGAACACATTTGTACCACTCTAACCACTTCCAAACTCCGCCGTAAACAATGCGCCCTATACTCTGACGCACAGACGCCGGTCCGCTTGGTAGCAGTTGATCATCAGCGCCTCTAGCGGCGGGAAGTTTATTGTGGTGCCCCATTTGGCAACCAATGTTACGCTTCACGTGGCGAGATCAGCTGATCGCGGCCGGTGTGTTGTATTCAGTTGCTGGATATAAACGGTTTTGGGTAGCTCCGAAAAAATATGGCGCCAGAGCAGACGCATGGTGATTGGTGATGCGATCCCATCCTCTGACCAAGGCCATAAAGCAGCAGGTTATAACGTTCCTACGTCACCATTTCCTCACTAGATTTTAGGTTTAATACCATATATTTTAGCATACATCCAGTGTATAACAATGTATCAATTATAATCCCAGCCCGCCCTCCGGGTGGGCGAAATCTGACGCATATTACCGTCAGATAAGCTGAGAATGATCCTTATTGGAAGACATGCAGCGCTTCATAAAACAATTTCTTGGGCACAAATTTGACTCCATTTTGCCAAAAACAACTCCAGATATTAATAGGGAAGGCCTTTGGCATCACAGTTATGTATCAGCTGCTGAACGAACTATTTGAGAAATGCTGGAATTTGCGGACCGAATACCACCTATTTTCCCATAGCCCACCACGCTAAAGCCGGCTCGCTGTAGAAATGGTGACGTCACGACTCAAGTGTTGCCAGGCAAATTGACAGGAGCTGTATGAGACAAAGACACATACATTAGACAATGCAACGAATCTTGTTTCGTCATCCTAGCTCAACTAGAAACGCTAAAGCGATTCGTCAACGCCAAGCTCTACTATCGGGTATATGGCGGACCGGTGCTTAAAACGGGACTTTGAGGCGATAACTTCATCCACTGCTCGGATATTAAGATTACCGACCAAAATCCACCAAACTTAGTCCCCATGGATAATTTTAATCAGATAACGAGAATCGCAGGGGGCGAAGGTGCCCGGACAACTTTTTTTTTAGTGGGACGCTCTAATCCACACACATACTAACTACGATAGTCGAAAGCATTGATAATAAAACGGTGCTCTCATGCTGCCCCGCTCTGCACACAGGTACGGTGCTCTCCCTGAGCACGTGCTCCTCCTCACACTGTCCCACTCTGTCCACAGGCACGGTGCTCTCCCTGAGCACGTGCTCTTCCTCAACCTGTCTCCACTCTGCCCACAGGCACGGTGCTCTCCCTGAGCACGTGCTCCTCCTCACACTGTCTCCACTCTGCCCACAGGCACGGTGCTCTCCCTGAGCACGTGCTCCTCCTCACACTGTCTCCGCTCTGCACACAGGCACGGTGCTCTCCCTGAGCACGTGCTCCTCCTCACACTGTCTCCACTCTGCCCACAGGCACGGTGCTCTCCCTGAGCACGTGCTCCTCCTCACACTGTCTCCACTCTGCCCACAGGCACGGTGCTCTCCCTGAGCACGTGCTCCTCCTCACACTGTCTCCGCTCTGCACACAGGCACGGTGCTCTCCCTGAGCACGTGCTCCTCATCACACTGTCTACGCTCTGCACACAGGCACGGTGCTCTCCCTGAGCACGTGCTTCTCCTCACACTGTCTCCGCTCTGCCCACAGGCACGGTGCTCTCCCTGAGCACGTGCTCCTCCTCACACTGTCTCCACTCTGCCCACAGGCACGGTGCTCTCCCTGAGCACGTACTCCTCAACCTGTCTCCGCTCTGCACACAGGCACGGTGCTCTCCCTGAGCACGTGCTCCTCCTCACACTGTCTCCGCTCTGCACACAGGCACGGTGCTCTCCCTGAGCACGTGCTCCTCCTCACACTGTCTCCGCTCTGCACACAGGCACGGTGCTCTCCCTGAGCACGTGGGGAGGCGCCATGTTCGTCTCCGGCAGTCAGGACCGCACAGTACGCGTCTGGGACCTGCGCTCCCGGGGCTGCGTGAACCGTCTGCAGCCTCCCAGCGTGCACGCGGCCAGCCGGGGGTCGCCGGTGGCCTCCCTGAGCGTCGACCCCTCCGGCCGACTGCTGGTCTCCGGTCACGAGGACTCCTCCTGCGTGCTGTATGACCTGAGAGGGGAGCGGGTCATTCAGACGTTTCGGCCGCACGATGGCGATGTGAGGAGTGTGCGGTTCTCGCCGCATGCGTTCTTCCTGCTGACGGCTGGGTATGATAACCGACTGGTGCTCTCCGACCTGCAGGGTAAGTCCTGGTGGCACCGGCGTCTTTGTGGTCATTGGCACCGCTCGTTTAGATAACCGACTGACGCTCTCCGACCTGCAGGGTAAGTCCTGGTGGCACCGGCGTCTTTGTGGTCATTGGCACCGCTCGTTTAGATAACCGACTGACGCTCTCCGACCTGCAGGGTAAGTCCTGGTGGCACCGGCGTCTTTGTGTTCATTGGCACCGCTCGTTTAGATAACCGACTGGTGCTCTCCGACCTGCAGGGTAAGTCCTGGTGGCTCAGCCTCAGTTATCAGCTCCGAGACGTTAGGGAACAAGTTATGTGTCCGGCGTCTTTGGCAGTGTTCATTGGCATCGCTCGTTTAGTGAAAATTATATTGTAGCCCGTATCGTTTGGGGAACCACACCTCCGAGTTTGTAAGAGCTGTGTTACATGCAGCAGCATCAGCAGTTCTGGCCTCCCAGTTCCCGCCCAGCGTCCTTGGTCTGGCGCTGACATGCACGCTGCACAGCCCAGTTTCAATCAGTTACGGACGATTAGTGTTTTAGAAAGCATTTAGCCAGCTGCGGTGGGTCATTGCTACAGTTACGTCGTGATGGAAACGTTATATGGCGGTAATCCATTGCAGAATATAAATAGCAGCCTTCTTTGTACCGCTAGCACATGCTCTAGAAAGTCATTAATGTATCGATGAGGTTATGTTACATCAGGCGATATCCAGCACTAGCAGTCACCTACTTAGCGTCCTTTCAATGGCATGCCTTCTGAATGTAAGGGAAAATAGTCAACTCACCGTCTACTCTTGGGATTTTTTTGTATAGCAATATTGCAATTGAACCAATACGTCTCACTGTATTCAACACCGCCATGTCCCACCAATTCAGTCAACTTGTAATCTGTCACAGAGCCATTATGTTTGCTATCACGGTAAACGAAATATATACCTCGCATGTCGTCCATTCTTGTTGACCCTGTTAGTGTTAACAGCTGTGAAGCGTCAGCTGCGATAACTGACCTGAGTCTGTGTCGGATGTGTGACCTCAGGTGACCTGAGCTGTGATAACTGACCTGAGTCTGTATCGGTTGTGTGACCTCAGGTGACCTGAGCTGTGATAACTGACCTGAGTATGTGTCGGATGTGTGACGTGTGTGACCTCAGGTGACCTGACGATGCCGCTGACCTGAGCTGTGACAACTGACCTGAGTCTGTGTCGGATGTGTGACGTGTGTGACCTCAGGTGACCTGACGATGCCGCTGACCTGAGCTGTGACAACTGACCTGAGTCTGTGTCGGATGTGTGACGTGTGTGACCTCAGGTGACCTGACGATGCCGCTGACCTGAGCTGTGACAACTGACCTGAGTCTGTGTCGGATGTGTGACGTGTGTGACCTCAGGTGACCTGATGATGCCGCTGACCTGAGCTGTGACAACTGACCTGAGTCTGTGTCGGATGTGTGACGTGTGTGACCTCAGGTGACCTGACGATGCCGCTGACCTGAGCTGTGACAACTGACCTGAGTCTGTATCGGTTGTGTGACCTCAGGTGACCTGACGATGCCGCTGCCGTCGGTGGTGGTGGCACAGCACCAGGACAAGGTGCTCACGGGCCGCTGGCACCCCTACGAGTTCAGCTTCCTCTCCACCGGTGCCGACAAGACCTGCTCCCTGTGGGCACTACCGCCGCTCTGAGACAGTTGTCATACTACTCTGGGAGGCGGCAGAACGCTGTAAGAGGCGGCAGGACGCTCTGAGGGCAGCAGAACGCTCTGAGAGGCGGCAGAACGCTCTGAGAGACTGCAGAACGCTCTGAGAGACTGCAGAACGCTCTGAGAGGCGGCAGGACACTCTGAGAGGCGGCAGAACGCTGTAAGAGGCGGCAGGACGCTCTGAGAGGCGGCAGAACGCTCTGAGAGGCGGCAGGACGCTCTGAGAGGCTGCAGAACGCTCTGAGAGGCGGCAGGACGCTTTGAGAGACTGCAGAACGCTCTGAGAGGCGACAGGACGCTCTGAGAGGCGGCAAAACGCTCTGAGAGGCGACAGGACGCTCTGAGAGGCGGCAGAACGCTCTGAGAGGCGGCAGAACGCTCTGAGAGGCGGCAGAACGCTCTGAGAGGCGACAGGACGCTCTGAGAGGCTGCAGAACGCTCTGAGAGGCGGCAGGACGCTTTGAGAGACTGCAGAACGCTCTGAGAGGCGACAGGACGCTCTGAGAGGCGGCAAAACGCTCTGAGAGGCGACAGGACGCTCTGAGAGGCGGCAGAACGCTCTGAGAGGCGACAGGACGCTCTGAGAGGCTGCAGAACGCTCTGAGAGGCGGCAGAACGCTGTAAGAGGCGGCAGGACGCTCTAAGAGATGTTTGGACTACTCCAAGGAAGGTGTCGGAGCGTTCTGATAGTAATTCAAACTGCTGTGAGTGACTGATGTCTTAATTACCTCCAGGTCACCCTGAGAGACCTGCAGACCGTTGTCAGTAACCTCTATGCCCAGCGAGGAAGTGTGAAGGGCCTACAACAGAGCTGGCATGCTTGTGATGTGTCCCGCGCTGAAAAGGTTATCTGCTGGTGTCATCGATGATTTGTGTGGCGTATTATTGTCCCGCGCTGAAAAGGTGGTCTGCTGGTGTCATCGATGATTTGTGTGGCGTATTATTGTCCCGCGCTGCAAAGGTGGTCTGCTGGTGTCATCGATGATTTGTGTGGCGTATTATTGTCTAGCAGCGCGACTGACAGTGCCCAGCAGTCGATGCGATTATACGCAGATGTTTAATAATGGTCATTGCGAGAGATCTGGCAGATGAGGACGGTCACTGCTGCAAACTTAAAAAACTGCAGTCCACGGATGAATTATGTATTCTGCGAGTCCTGACAGATGATGCGCATTCCCGGCATGGAGTACATCATGTCTTGTGGATGTCTGGTGGCCATGGACGCCATGCCTGGTTGCGAGTCGAAAGAACAGGTGAATGTATCTCGGCTACCACTGTGTAATGCGTGCAATGTAATCGCTTCTCACAGACGCGCTCGACTGTACGACACGTTCTCTCGTGAGAAGTTCGGGACCAGTCTATCTCCAGATTGCGTCGTGTGTGTGTGGTTAGAGTGAGTCGAATTAAGTGTGGACTTGCGTATGACGCTACATTGCGTGTGCCACATGTGGTACCAGATTGAAGTCAGATTACCAAACCCGACATATTTGCGACAGTCTGGAAATGACGTTAGATGTTGTGTGAATAGCTATGGAAGGCGCTGGTCGCTGAGCGGGGTGGCCGCACGCGGAGGTCGTGATCGTATTCGAGACACCGACTCCGTGGTGTTTCGGAGTCATGGCACGCGTCACTCGAGCATGTCAAGTGCCAAGTAAGTAGCGACCTGGCAATATATTATGACATGGAATTACTTGTGAATTACTTTTTTTAAGCAGATTTCCAGTTGAGTAATTCGGTGGATACTGACAGTCAGGTTTTACCCCAATCGTTATGAAATGAAGATGTCGCAAGAATAAGATTGATCTAATGAAGAGTCAGTCTCTAAACCAATAACGTCTGACCCTTTCCGAGCAGGCACAGTATAATTAAGCGCAATATAAATATCTATCAAAAGTATGCAGCTTAACCAATCAATCCTAGCTTACCGAGCTATCACCACGAGGCAATGACGTAGGGATGTCCAGGAAATTAAAAACACTTCACGCGACAAAAGCGTCTTACGCGTGAGATGCCCGCCGGAAGCCCAGAAGAGAAATTCGAAATCAAAACAAGTCGGTGAATATATTACCCATCAAGGTGGCAAACAACACACCACACACAGTTGTACAATTAGTGATATTCACTGTCAATGAACTGCACAGTTTAACTTGCACTACGTTCCGCAGAATACCAGGGTCAACCCTGGAGTTTGAGAAACTCACTACACCTCTAGCAGTCCGCAGAACGAACAACACAACACCTGAACAGAAAGAACCGTAGGGTTGGCGGTGGTCGCAATAATCGTCCATTGCGAAATCGTTGGAGCGCAGTCTTGGAAGAACATCACGATCACTGTAAGTCATCTCGCCATTTACCCGCTTAAACAGCAATGTAGTTGCACTGTGGTGCACATCATGATAGGTGTCCGGAGATGTTCAATTTCCATATATGAGACATATATGAGACATATATGAGACAATGGTTTGTTAGAAATCCTGGGAACTACTGGCAAGCTAATTGAATAGTAGACGGTGTTGGTGGATGGCTTCGAAAATGGTTAAAATTGCAATTAATTGAGCTACTGTGAATAAAATAGTATCAATCACCCGAGTGTTGTCTTGTAATGTCTTATCAATGTTGTCGTATCATAATTTATATCCATTACAATAAATGTGATGGATAATTGTGATGGATACATATACATACATGGAACACAAGCCTTTGGATTCATCTGATCGAACCGATGTGTGCACAATTACAGAGAACGTTTCCGAAGCTCGCCGTAGAAACCGGGGTAAACATTAAACGTTTTCTGTCTTCGGCCAATAATGGTTAGAACATATAATACGATGCTAGTACCAAATTTGTCAGACATCATATGACGTTCGTAACCCTCCTGAACATAGTTTTCCTCACATATCACACCTTCGGCACTAGCGGATCCAGGGGGGGGGGGGGGGGGGGGGGGGCAAAGCGGCCATTGCCCCCCAAAAACGCCTGAAATCGGAGCAAAATTGACACATTTCCTGATATAGAAGAAAATCTAAGCAACTTTTACTAATGAAAGTTTGTTTTAAATCAGCATCAATGCATAAGCAAGCGAAATCCGATGAGTTTTCACAATTGTGTGAGACTTTTTGGAATTCCCCCCCCCCCCCCCCACACCGTTCTGGATCCGCCAATGACCTTCGGTAGGCTCACCGCGCCGCAGCCATCTAGCTCGACTACCTCTCGCCGGTACCCGAGGCGTCTATGCCACCCTTGTTGCGACAGCGCCCGTACCCGTTCCTCGCGGTAGCCAGCACCAACCACCGACTCCATCTTTGCCCCCACCCACGACCTTAACTCAGCCAGCTCAGTCAAAGCAACTTCGCAAGCACGCGCGAATATCTATTTACGCTACCTTTCAAGCTCATTACGCTAGTCGATAGTGGCGCCGTCATGCCTCGCCGTTGTGGTTGTGGTACTGTGACTGCCAGAGTCGCGTGTAGAGGCCGTTGGGGTTGCGCAGCAGCTCCGCATGCGTGCCACTCTCCACGACGCGTCCCTCGCCGAGTACCAGGATCTTGTCGGCGTCCAGCACGGTGGAGAGACGGTGGGCGATGCAGATGGACGTACGTCCCTTGGTGGCGCGACGGAGCGCGTCCATGATGGTCTGTCGACCGGAGGAGCTGCGTGTTAAACCGCGTACAGACGGGGGTCCGCGCCAACTTCGAACCGACGGGGGGGGGGCGGATACCCCCCCCCCTGATATCGAAAACCACACAACGTAGCGACAAGTGGAAAAACGTTATATAGCTCGAGACAAGCTCTATCGAAGGTACTCAGGTAATGTTTAAGTCAGGTCAATACTGAGGTCACTAGCGGTCACCAAATATCACATTTCGGTCATACGTGGGTGTCCTTAACAAAACCGGCAAATCACTGTCACTAGCGGTCACCAAATATCAAATGTCGGTCATACGTGGGTGTCCTTAACAAAACCGGCAAATCACTGTCACTAGCGGTCACCAAATATAAAATGTCGGTCATACGTGGGTGTCCTTAACAAAACCGGCAAATCACTGTCACTAGCGGTCACCAAATATCAAATGTCGGTCATACGTGGGTGTCCTCAACAAAACCGTCCATATCTCGAGAACTAAAAGAGCCGACGCGCGGACAAATTGGATTTGGTCGCTGAGGTTTCATCAGACCAACAGTTAGGCCAGGGGAAGCCACTGTAAAACTTTCTAAAAATGACCTTTTTTTACAGAATAACTGTTGACATAAGCATGATGAAGTGATACAGCTTCCACCATTGTGTTTCTCTCGTCGAGACGCATCGAATGGTATATCGGGTGACCTAGTTAGGTCATAAAAAATGGCCTGACGGTCAAAGTCAGGTCAACGTCAGGTCAAATTTTACATCAATTGACGCGACTCGACGAGCCAAACACAATGGTGAAAACCCCATCGCTCTATCTTGATTTGACAAATAGTTATTGAAGGAAAAAACACGTGACCTCGACCTCAGTTGACCTCGTAGAGGTCACAGAACAAAAACGTTACATGGGTCTTTACATTTGGCACAATAATTGTGGATCTGGTGAAAACGGGGTAAATTTAGCCATTTTCTGATGAGTGGTATGCGTTTTAATTTTTCCCCATTTACTCAGTCTTGGGAGGTCACGAAATCGACCAGACCTTAGGCCACCGATATAAGAAATCGGGGAAAAACGAATTGTAGATACTTATGGCCTTATTACATCCTGTGATTTTCAAATTGCTCGGCAAATCACTGTGGCTTTGGCACAACCACAAACTTTAAAAAACGTGCTTGGAGGTAAAGCCCTTCACGGAATGGGAATCCCCATGGAACCCATGGAATGGGATGGAAATGGGGGAATGGGGCCATTTTTAAAATGTATCGGGTTGGAACGGGTTAGGGACAGACCATATCATTTTTTAGCACCACAAAAAGTGAAATATGCTGAAACAGGTCGGAATGGGAGCCCTATCAATTATGAATTCGGATTGGAACGGGCTGAATGGGCTGGAACGGGATGGGGGCTGAAAATGTGCCCCATGAAGCGCTCTACATGGAGGTGAGGTCACAACCCGTGACCCGCTGGGGTCTCCAGCCGAACGCGCCCCGCTGGGGTGGGGGGGGGGATAAAGTTTACCCCCACCCTCTTATCTTCCGAACCAATGACCGCAGCGAGACGCGCAAGGCGGCGATCGAAAGCTCTCAATGAGACGAATCTAACGCATACCAGAAATTCTTAAAATAAGGTCACATGTCAGGGCACGGTCAGGTTAAGTGTCAAAATTGAGTTATTTGAGTTGATGGGCCATACTTTCCATTCAAAGCCTTAGATTACGACTATTATCTCACAAAAAGCTCTCAAAGGTATAATACATCATCACATTACCGAAAGCGAAATTTCGAGCAAAGGTCAAGGTCAGGGACAGGTCACAAAAGGCCACTATTGGCAAGATGTCTACGAAAGTCATGCGACACATGTTTTATGGGTTATTTTACCCGTATAATTCGATAGAAGTAACCATTTTCACAATCTGACCCCATATAATGACCCTTACGTGAAGTTAAGGTCAAGGTGAGGACATATAAGGTCAAAATGTAAAATTGATTAATCTAAACAAAACAGGTTTGCTTCTAGACCAGTTTTGTCTCAGAAATAATATAAAAAACGGAGGTTTACTCTAAAAAAGGGGAAAAAATGGCATGTATTTGTCTGTATCTGGTCACTAAAAGAAAAAAGAAATGCAACATTAAAAAATGACGTCTATGAGTTACTCATAATTAGGGAGCCATAAGTCATTCCAAAATGAAGTTATTGCTTTGACATTTGGTTTGGGTATCGTCCATACTTGGTTCTCCAATATATATTCCGTTTTTTATATCTTCGAAAATTTTGATTTTGTGGATGTTTTTCCCCGGAAAAAAAGTTTGTTTAATGTTTGGGGGTCAAAAACTGAACATTTCGAAAATCCGAGATAGCCATTTTGAAGAGAACACTATTTCCTTTCCTTTTACGTTTATTTGCAATTTGCTTAAAAACTCGATTCTATACGATTCGTCAAACATTTGTCGCTTTTTGGTCAAAAATGGTCTGACATGACTTCATTAAAACGTCATTTTCTCAGAAGTTTTGGGGTCTAATAAATTTTCCTTTTACAGACGGGCGTATAATTGATTAGGGGGAAGGTAATTCAAATTTAGTGTAGATACCTCTCTTCGTGTTTTAGTAATTCAAGATATTCTTGAGGGGGTATAATTTACTCCCCCCAGCGGGGTGCGGGTTAACGTGGCCTGTTGACCTGACCTGAGTTAACCCGATGTTAAAAAATTCACACAATGTGGGTAATTGATGCCCGAACAGCTATGCCAAGTTTGGCAGCGCTGCCCGCCGCCACTTTTCTGCTATTCACGACCACCTCCGGGTGGGTTGATATGCGCCACCCTGTCGGTGCGCGTGTTGACGGTGGGACGGGGCTGGCTGACACGGCGGGAGAACGCTGGTATATCGATACACGCAGATCATATCATAGCGTGGGTGATATACTCTGGCGGTGCGCGTGTTGACGGTGGGACGGGGCTGGCTGACGCGGGAGAACGCTGGTATATCGATACACGCAGATCATATCACAGCGTGGGTGATATACTCTGGCGGTGCGCGTGTTGACGGTGGGACGGGGCTGGCTGACACGGCGGGAGAACGCTGGTATATCGATACACGCAGATCATATCATAGCGTGGGTGATATACTCTGGCGGTGCGCGTGTTGACGGTGGGACGGGGCTGGCTGACGCGGGAGAACGCTGGTATATCGATACACGCAGATCACATCATAGCGTGGGTGATATACTCTGGCGGTATGATGGCAAGGACCGATCGCTTTTAGTCATCAAATCCGACAGACAATCACATGTATGAGCATAAGATGTACAGGACAGAATGTGGAAATACTAAGCAAAGTGCACCTCCTATCCCGCGGGCGGCACATTTGCATGTTCGGCAACCTACTGAAGCCCGTGGCAGCGGTGTATGTGAACTTTGATAAAGTCCCTCTGTGACTCACCCCTCTGAGTACTCACCCCCTCTGTGATGGAGTCCAGCGAGGAGTACTCACCCCTCTGTGACTCACCCATCTGAGTACTCACCCCCTCTGTGATGGAGTCCAACGAGGAGTACTCACCGCCTCTGTGACTCACCCCTCTCAGTACTCACCTCTCTGTGATGGAGTCCAGCGAGGAGTACTCACCACCTCTGTGATGGAGTTCAGCGAGGAGTACTCACCCCTCTGTGACTCACCCATCTGAGTACTCACCCCCTCTGTGATGGAGTCCAGCGAGGAGTACTCACCCCTCTGTGATGGAGTCCAGCGAGGAGTACTCACCCCCTCTGTGACTCACCCATCTGAGTACTCACCCCCTCTGTGAGGGAGTCCAGCGAGGAGTACTCACCCCTCTGAGTACTCACCCCCTCTGTGACTCACCCCTCTGAGTACTCACCTCCTCTGTGATGGAGTCCAGCGAGGAGTACTCACCCCTCTGTGACTCACCCCTCTCAGTACTCACCCCTCTGTGATGGAGTCCAGCGAGGAGTACTCACCCCTCTGTGACTCGCCCCTCTCAGTACTCACCCCTTCTGTGATGGAGTCCAGCGAGGAGTACTCACCCCTCTGTGACTCACCCCTCTGAGTACTCACCCCCTCTGTGACTCACCCCTCTGAGTACTCACCCCCTCTGTGATGGAGTCCAGCGAGGAGTACTCACCCCTCTGTGACTCACCCCTCTGAGTACTCACCCCCTCTGTGACTCACCCCTCTCAGTACTCACCCCCTCTGTGACTCACCCCTCTCAGTACTCACCCCCCCTGTGATGGAGTCCAGCGAGGAGTACTCACCCCTCTGTGACTCGCCCCTCTCAGTACTCACCCCCTCTGTGACTCACCCCTCTCAGTACTCACCCCCTCTGTGATGGAGTCCAGCGAGGAGTACTCACCCCTCTGTGACTCGCCCCTCTCAGTACTCACCCCCTCTGTGATGGAGTCCAGCGAGGAGGTGGCCTCGTCAAAGATGAGGATCGGAGAGTCCTTCAGGATGGCGCGGGCGATCGCCACTCGCTGTTTCTCGCCACCCGACAGCTTCAGACCCCGCTCTCCCACCTAAGAACGGCCGTACACACGGTCAGAAGCCAGCAGTCGGTCAACGATCGTGTCAGGAGGGCTTAAAGGGAATAGTTCACCTTTAACATGGGGCGTTGAACTAAGATAGCAGATTTGTAGAGTAGATCGAAAAACGGGTCGTGGTGAAATAATTACTTCGCTACGCTAAGTAATTTCGACACAGGAGTAGGGGGCCCCTTTTAGAAGAAAATCCGGGCGCCCGAAACTTGTTTCGGGTCCTCGCAACGGTTGTTTACGTTACAAGCAGCATGCGTATATATGCCTAAAGTCCGTCGTTATTGTGTGCAATAGTTTCCATATTCAAGCTACCATATACATGACGTCATCATTGTCATGAAGTTGTTATGGTCATGAAGGAGAAAAGAGAAACATGCCCATTTTTCGACGGATATCCATCTATTGTCCAAACAAATGCCATATTCGTTTTTTTCAGCTCGAAATATTTATAGCCATTTCAAGACAAATTTCAAGACAACTTGCAAGGTGACCCTTTAAAAGGGAAATAATGACCTTTTGATTTAATTTGCTGCATTATCTTATGCCACATGTAATGTATTAAATATATTGAGTCTCAAATTAGAAGTGAAATAGCAAGTTCATCTTTTTCGAAGATTAAATTTTGGGAAATTTAAAAAAGAGGTACATACATATACTTCTTCTGAGATTACCATCGGTATTGTCCTCCTCTATATGGAGCGCGACATATCTCGCGCTTTTCTTCCAATTTGTGCAATGTTAAATGGTGAAAATAACTCGATCGTGTCTACGAAATACCAAGTGTATGGGCGCCCAAAGTGAAGAGCATTTTCGTACGCTTAAAATGGAATAATGAAATGACGTTTAAGCTCAAATAGACCAATGTCAGCAAATAATTAAGTAATGCCAACATTTTTTGCGTTGTTATATTCAAATGCTACAAACGAACTGCATGCACCAGGAATGGGGACGTCGAAAAATATATTGTTTCTAAGAAATATCAAGGGTATGGGCGACCAAAGCGAAGAGCAATTTTTGAACACTTTTTTATGAACTGAAAAATTATGTTTGAGCATATCAATAAAAATCCATATTAACGTTAGACAAGGCACATTTCAGAGCTAATGAGGAATTATATTCAAATATAAATGAATAAGGAGCAGAAAAAGCATTTAAGTACCAATGTCCAGAAATTGATTATTTTGCAAGAGTGTGATGAATACTGAGAGAACGTCGCTATTCCAGAAGGAGGTGGATATTGAGGTTAACATTTGTATGATTACGAGCGAGCGCGAAGCGCTCGCTCGTCCTTTCGTGGTATATGGGAAAAATTTGAATATGAGCAGCCCGACCCGGCCCGACCCGACCCGGCCCGTGGCGACACTTTTGAGAAGCTAATACCTCTGCAACCGCACGTCCGATTGACAAGCGGGGTTCTTTACTGAGTAGCCCCATCCAACCTACCCTGTCTGAGACCAGTGCCGACTCATGTGGGTGACTACCACTGCGCGTGGCGCGTGCCGCGTGAGGGGTGTTTAAAAGTGTTTTCTCGTAAAAACTCCGCAACGGCTGGGCCGATTGTGTTCAAATTTGGTGTGTGGTTAGGGACCTCTCAGTTGCCACTTTCCCACATGGCAGGGGTGGGGTGCCTCTGCACGTGCGCACGTGCTCACCCCTATTCTGTATATCAGGAACGGCTGAGCCGATTGTGTTCAAATTTAGTGTGGTTAGGGACCCCTCCGCCGCCGCCTTCCCACAAGTCATGGGCGGGGTGCCGCTGCACGTGCCCACGTGCACACCCCTATTCTATATATCAGGAACGGCTGAGCCGATTGTGCTCTAATTTGATGTGTGGTTAGGGACCTCTTAGTCGCCACTTTCCCACAAGTCAGGGGTGGGGTGCCTCTGCCTCAGGGGTGGGGTGCTCGATCGCTAGTGACGTCGTTTCGATGGCAAGTGGCGTGACACAAAAGTTAAATTGGGTGTGGCTTTCCACTCGAGATGGCAAAACGTGGACCCGAGGACCCGGTCTCTAGACCCAGTCTGCAGAACCAGTTGGTCCCCGACTGGGTGCCGCCAAATGATACCGGGTACAGACTGGGTCTAACTTATGTTTTATGCTGGTTTCACGCAAGCAGGAACACTGATACGCAGGCTTATTTGTGCTGTTGGCCAATCTGAACTGTGTTTTTGCAACTACAAGAGTTAATTTACTTGCACTAATTGTAGAGTGCATATTTGTCAATATTAGTTGCGAGACAAGATTTTGCTAGTTGGGTCCGCTGGGTCCAAACTTGCCTTGCACCGGGCATAACTGGGTCCATTTGTCAGCTTTTAGGACCAGGTATGGGTCTGGGTCCAAAAAAAATATCAACTTTTGCCACCTCTACTTTCCACTCATATTTGTGAAATTCAGGTCACTGTTAACCCTATTTGTAACAGGCTCCTGGCTACCCCTATTTGTAACAGGGGGGGGGGGGGGCGGATTCCGCCCCCCCGGAGATCTCGAGATCTAACCGTCCGATTTTCAAAAATGAGACGGTGTTTGGTTCCCCTCAACACGATCTACATTTCTAAATAATACAAATATATAAATTTTTGATAGGGGGCAACAGGGGGGCAAAAACTACAAATTTTGGTGGTATTTTTGATCCAACATAGCTGTCATGTTTATGAACCGATTTTAACACAACTAATAGGAATCGATAGAGATTGAATTGGAAATTGATATATGACGGTGACGTTTGAAAATTCAAAAATCATAGGCGTGTGCAGGTCACTCAATATGGGAGTGAAGTAAATTCGTAATAAAATAAATTTTTGATGTTTTTTTGATAAATGAAATGGCATGTGATTGTGACATTAGACAAAACAGTTATAAATAATATTTTTTGCCATATGCGGTGCCAGGTTAGTGAAAAAGGGAGGTAAAATTGGAAAACAATATTAACTGCAGACAAGTTGCTACCCAGCACTATAAATGTGTTACTGATCGTAGATAGTTCCTTTTTGCATGTTGTACTTCATCATAGGCGTATCCAGGATACAAACTGGGGCGGCGCAAGACCTTTTGATAAGTATATTATCCGCTATTATGATACTAACTAGTCAACAGTGACTATTTCACTTACAACTTCAATTAACATTGCTTACCCCCCTTTTCACCCTTCCTGGACTCGCCTATTATCTTATAATCGTTCGTAGAGTACCTTGTGGTGCGTTTTTCATCCGAAAATAGCAGTATGTTATGTCATTGTACGCCCATGCCTCTTAGTTTCCTTGCAATAATATGACCCCCTTTATTCCATTCCTGAGCACGCCTCTGCAAAACAAATAACTTTATTCCCTTTTCTGGCCTCATATGTGCATATATCATTATAAGGTAACCATCTATTGCGCCGTTATCGCTGGCATATCGTCATCACCATGCCAGTCACCCCCCTTTTCATGTGCCTGAACACGCCCCTGAAACTCTATATGTAATAAATTATGCAAATAATGGAAGCAGAAGCTGTCTTTTACATCTTGATAGCTATAAATGCCCCTTACATTGCTATATTGGCTTCCCGCCAAACATTGAATACTTCCTGGAAACCCCCCTTTTTCAAGCCCCTGAAACCGCCTCTTCCATGCAATTTTTATGATATTTCATTAACATCAACTAATTTGCACTTGTTGCAATCACTGTAAACCCATGTAACCCCTTCATACTTGAGGCAGTTAGGAAGAAACCGTGAAGATCGCATTTCCGAATTATCGCCAAATGTCGCCTCCGAACCCACCCAAAACTGTGCCCTGGAACCGCCTCTGTTCAGGTTAAGAACTCAAATTTTTTTACTCCAAATGCGGTATTCAATTCTATGAAAAGTCCCAAAATTGCATGGGCCTGCTCCCAGCCGTTCTGGAGATATCTGCGAAAAACATGAGGGGGGGCGGCGGAATCCGCCCCCCCCCCCCCCCCCCCCCCTGTTACAAATAGGGTTAAGTACCCAAAATGTGCCAAGTACTTCCCGAATGCCGTTGTCTTCAACGTAGAACGCTTAGCGTTTTCAAATTGAAATAAATATAAATAACATTTAAATGTTTTATGTGAATGGATTTACATATAAGTTTGTATCCTCTCCCAAATTCAAGTGCTAATTCCATTTGTGTGGGAAAAGGTCATCATTTCCCTTTAAACAAGGGGCAATTCAGTCAAGGAGTTGCTCACTTGTCACTTCAACTGAACTAGGTAATAGGAAACTGAACGCAACTGAGACGGCAAAGAAGTGAAATAAAGAACAGAAACATAGGAGCTCTTGTCACATAACAAGGCCTACATGGAGAGCAGTGAACAGCTTAACACACCAGTTTATCACAATATGACATTCGATTATGACGTCACAGCTCACGTCATCACCATATAACTCCAGCTGGCCACCCATGGCACAGCCTAATTTCCAGCAGCCGGCGACAGCAGATACTCGCCTGGGTGTCGTATCCGTTCGGCCAGGTGAGGATGGCGTCATGCAGGTCGGCCATTTTGGCAGCCTCGTACACATCCTCCCTGGGTCGGCTCAGATCGCCGTAAGCCAGGTTATGGTAGATGGTATTGTGAAACAGCACAGAGTCCTGTATACACACACAACAGACAGCATGTCAGCCTATAGATACCTGGCACCTGTGTACACACAACAGACAGCATGTCAGCCTATAGATACCCGTCACCTGTGTACACACAACAGACAGCATGTCAGCCTATAGATACCCGTCACCTGTGTACACACACAACAGACAGTATGCCAGGCTATAGATACCCGTCACCTGTACACACACAACAGACAGCATGTCAGCCTATAGATACCCGGCACCTGTGTACACACAACAGACAGCATGTCAGGCTATAGATACCCGGCACCTGTGTACACACAACAGACAGCATGTCAGGCTATAGATACCCGTCACCTGTGTACACACAACAGACAGCATGTCAGCCTATAGATACCCGGCACCTGTGTACACACAACAGACAGTATGTCAGCCTATAGATACCCGTCACCTGTGTACACACAACAGACAGTATGTCAGCCTATAGATACCCGTCACCTGTGTACACACACAACAGACAGCATGTCAGGCTATAGATACCCGGCACCTGTGTACACACAACAGACAGCATGTCAGTCTATAGATACCCGGCACCTGTGTACACACAACAGACAGCATGTCAGCCTATAGATACCCGTCACCTGTGTACACACAACATACAGTATGTCAGCCTATAGATACCTGGCACCTGTACACACACAACAGACAGCATGTCAGGCTATAGATACCTGGTACCTGTGTACACACAACAGACAGTATGTCAGCCTATAGATACCCGTCACCTGTGTACACACAACAGACAGCATGTCAGCCTATAGATACCCGGCACCTGTGTACACACACCAGACAGCATGTCAGGCTATAGATACCCGTCACCTGTGTACACACAACAGAAAGTATGTCAGCCTATAGATACCCGGCACCTGTGTACACACAACAGACAGCATGTCAGGCTATATATACCTGGCACCTGTGTACACACAACAGACAGTATGTCAGCCTATAGATACCCGGCACCTGTGTACACACAACAGACAGTATGTCAGGCTATAGATACCCGTCACCTGTGTACACACAACAGACAGCATGTCAGGCTATAGATACCCGTCACCTGTGTACACACAACAGACAGTATGTCAGGCTATAGATACCCGTCACCTGTGTACACACCAGACAGCATGTCAGGCTATAGATACCCGTCACCTGTGTACACACAACAGACAGTATGTCAGGCTATAGATACCCGTCACCTGTGTACACACAACAGACAGTATGTCAGGCTATAGATACCCGTCACCTGTGTACACACAACAGACAGCATGTCAGGCTATAGATACCCGTCACCTGTGTACACACAACAGACAGTATGTCAGCCTATAGATACCCGTCACCTGTGTACACACACAACAGACAGCATGTCAGGCTATAGATACCCGTCACCTGTGTACACACAACAGACAGCATGTCAGGCTATAGATACCCGTCACCTGTGTACACACAACAGACAGTATGTCAGCCTATAGATACCCGGCACCTGTGTACACACAACAGACAGCATGTCAGGCTATAGATACCCGGCACCTGTGTACACACAACAGACAGCATGTCAGTCTATAGATACCCGGCACCTGTGTACACACAACAGACAGCATGTCAGCCTATAGATACCCGTCACCTGTGTACACACAACATACAGTATGTCAGCCTATAGATACCTGGCACCTGTACACACACAACAGACAGCATGTCAGGCTATAGATACCTGGTACCTGTGTACACACAACAGACAGTATGTCAGCCTATAGATACCCGTCACCTGTGTACACACAACAGACAGTATGTCAGGCTATAGATACCCGTCACCTGTGTACACACACCAGACAGCATGTCAGGCTATAGATACCCGTCACCTGTGTACACACAACAGAAAGTATGTCAGCCTATAGATACCCGGCACCTGTGTACACACAACAGACAGCATGTCAGGCTATATATACCTGGCACCTGTGTACACACAACAGACAGTATGTCAGCCTATAGATACCCGGCACCTGTGTACACACAACAGACAGTATGTCAGGCTATAGATACCCGTCACCTGTGTACACACAACAGACAGCATGTCAGGCTATAGATACCCGTCACCTGTGTACACACAACAGACAGTATGTCAGGCTATAGATACCCGTCACCTGTGTACACACCAGACAGCATGTCAGGCTATAGATACCCGTCACCTGTGTACACACAACAGACAGTATGACAGGCTATAGATACCCGTCACCTGTGTACACACAACAGACAGTATGTCAGGCTATAGATACCCGTCACCTGTGTACACACAACAGACAGCATGTCAGGCTATAGATACCCGTCACCTGTGTACACACAACAGACAGTATGTCAGGCTATAGATACCTGTCACCTGTGTACACACAACAGACCGTATGTCAGGCTATAGATACCCGTCACCTGTGTACACACAACAGACAGTATGTCAGGCTATAGATACCCGTCACCTGTGTACACACAACAGACAGTATGTCAGGCTATAGATACCTGGCACCTGTGTACACACAACAGACAGTATGTCAGGCTATAGATACCTGGCACCTGTGTACACACAACAGACAGTATGTCAGGCTATATATACCTGGCACCTGTGTACACACAACAGACAGTATGTCAGACTATAGATACCTGGCACCTGTGTACACACAACAGACAGTATGTCAGGCTATAGATACCCGTCACCTGTGTACACACAACAGACAGCATGTCAGGCTATAGATACCTGGCACCTGTGTACACACAACAGACAGCATGTCAGGCTATAGATACCTGGCACCTGTGTACACACAATAGACAGCATGTCAGGCTATAGATACCTGGCACCTGTGTACACACAACAGACAGCATGTCAGGCTATAGATACCTGGCACCTGTGTACACACAACAGACAGCATGTCAGGCTATAGATACCTGGCACCTGTGTACACACAACAGACAGTATGTCAGGCTATAGATACCCGTCACCTGTGTACACACAACAGACAGTATGTCAGGCTATAGATACCCGTCACCTGTGTACACACAACAGACAGTATGGCAGGCTATAGATACCTGTCACCTGTGTACACACAACAGACAGTATGCCAGGCTATAGATACCTGTCACCTGTGTACACACAACAGACCGTATGTCAGGCTATAGATACCCGTCACCTGTGTACACACAACAGACAGTATGTCAGGCTATATATACCTGGCACCTGTGTACACACACAACTGACAGTATGTCAGGCTATAGATACCTGTCATAAAACAGCAAACAGCCCTTTCCAAACACAGCTCGTTACACACTACGACAATAACTGCAATAGGCTCAAAAGTCTTTAAGCAGAATACCTAGCGTTGAAGCGTACAGGCTGCTGAATTAGGGCAGAACACACAGACAGACCGTCACGTGGGCAGTGTGTACTCAGTGCTGACCTGAGGCACCACGGCGATCGCCTTCCGCAGGGACTCCTAACACACGGACAGACACGTCACGTGTGTATTGTGTACTCAGTGCTGACCTGAGGCACCACGGCGATCGCCTTCCGCAGGGACTCCTAACACACGGACAGACACGTCACGTGTGTATTGTGTACTCAGTGCTGACCTGAGGCACCACGGCGATCGCCTTCCGCAGGGACTCCTAACACACGGACAGACACGTCACGTGTGTATTGTGTACTCAGTGCTGACCTGAGGCACCACGGCGATCGCCTTCCGCAGGGACTCCTAACACACGGACAGACACGTCACGTGTGTATTGTGTACTCAGTGCTGACCTGAGGCACTACGGCGATCGCCTTCCGCAGGGACTCCAGGTCCACGTTCTGGATGTTTTGCCCGTTGATCGAGATCGAGCCCGAGTGGGGCTCAAAGAACCGGTACAGCAGGCGGATTATCGTCGACTTCCTGATGGCAAGAAACACTGATCAGAACATGTGACGCTTTAATTATAGAATAGCGTGAGTCGCAATTATCTTGCCACAAGTCGGGAAGTCTGAAAAAACAGCAACAACACTGTGGCCCTAATTATACTGTCAAATTCAAACTCCGTAGACAGAAACCCAACAAACAGAGGTCGGGATCTACTGATCGCGGGAATCCCGTTCAAAGCCGACAAGCAAAGATGAGGCCCTTTGCTCCTCATCCAGTAGGTACCCCCTGAGGCAGCGCCCTGAGGCAGCGCCCGCCAGTGTCTGACGAGTTCCCCATAGCAGAGCGAATGTGAGTGCGAGGAGTTCCCCATAAGAGAGACTGTGAGTGTGAGGAGCTTCCCGCGTGTGAGGAATGAGGAGCTCCCCGCGTGTGAGGAATGAGGAGCTCCTCGTGTGTGAGGAATGAGGATCTCCCCGTGTGAGGAATGAGGAGCTCTCACCGTGTGAGGAATGAGGAGTTCCCCGCGTGTGAGGAATGAGGAGCTCCCCGTGTGTGAGGAATGAGGAATGAGGAGCTCCCCGCGTGTGAGGAATGAGGAGCTCCCCGTGTGTGAGGAATGAGGAGCTCCCCGCGTGTGAGGAATGAGGAGCTCCCCGCGTGTGAGGAATGAGGAGCTCCCCGCGTGTGAGTGTGAGGAGCTCCCCGCGTGTGAGGAATGAGGAGCTCCCCGTGTGTGAGGAATGAGGAGCTCCCGCGTGTGAGGAATGAGGAGCTCCCGCGTGTGAGGAATGAGGAGCTCCCCATGTGAGGAATGAGGAGTTCCCCGCGTGTGAGGAATGAGGAGCTCCCCGGGTGAGGAATGAGCTCCCCGTGTGTGAGGAATGAGGAGCTCCCCGCGTGTGAGGAATGAGGAGCGCCGCCTTGACCTACCCTGATCCCGATCCGCCGACGAGCGCCGCCTTGACCTACCCTGATCCCGATCCGCCGACGAGCGCCGCCTTGACCTACCCTGATCCCGATCCGCCGACGAGTGCCGCCTTGACCTACCCTGATCCCGATCCGCAGACGAGCGCCGCCTTGACCTACCCTGATCCCGATCCGCCGACGAGCGCCGCCTTGACCTACCCTGATCCCGATCCGCCGACGAGCGCCGCCTTGACCTACCCTGATCCCGATCCGCCGACGAGCGCCGCCTTGACCTACCCTGATCCCGAACGCCGACAAGCGCCGCCTTGACCTACCCTGATCCCGATCCGCCGACGAGCGCCGCCTTGACCTACCCTGATCCCGATCCGCCGACGAGCGCCGCCTTGACCTACCCTGATCCCGATCCGCCGACGAGCGCCGCCTTGACCTACCCTGATCCCGATCCGCCGACGAGCGCCGCCTTGACCTACCCTGATCCCGATCCGCCGACGAGCGCCGCCTTGACCTACCCTGATCCCGATCCGCCGACGAGCGCCACCTTGACCTACCCTGATCCCGATCCGCCGACGAGCGCCGCCTTGACCTACCCTGATCCCGATCCGCCGACGAGCGCCGCCTTGACCTACCCCGATCCCGATCCGCCGACGAGCGCCGCCTTGACCTACCCTGATCCCGATCCGCCGACGAGCGCCGCCTTGACCTACCCTGATCCCGGTCCGCCGACGAGCGCCGCCTTGACCTACCCTGATCCCGATCCGCCGACGAGCGCCGCCTTGACCTACCCTGATCCCGATCCGCAGACGAGCGCCGCCTTGACCTACCCTGATCCCGATCCGCCGACGAGTGCCGCCTTGACCTACCCTGATCCCGATCCGCAGACGAGCGCCGCCTTGACCTACCCTGATCCCGATCCGCCGACGAGCGCCGCCTTGACCTACCCTGATCCCGATCCGCCGACGAGCGCCGCCTTGACCTACCCTGATCCCGATCCGCCGACGAGCGCCGCCTTGACCTACCCTGATCCCGATCCGCCGACGAGCGCCGCCTTAACCTCCCTGATCCCGATCCGCCGACGAGCGCCGCCTTGACCTACCCTGATCCCGATCCGCCGACGAGCGCCACCTTGACCTACCCCGATCCCGATCCGCCGACGAGTGCCACCTTGTGGCCGGCCGGCACCGTCAGGCTGAGGCTGCGCAGGATCGCCTGGTCGTCCAGGTAGCGGAAGGACACGTCGTCGAACGTGATGGACGCCGTCTCCGGGGTGACCGCCAGCGCCGGCGCCAGCAGCCTGTTCTGTCGGGACGCGGGAGTGGATGCCAGTCAGCTCAGTAGCACCTCGACAGAGGGAGGAGGGCGGGGAGTGCATGCCAGTCAGATCAGTAGCAGCTCGACAGAGGGAGGAGGGCGGGGAGCGGATGCCAGCCAGCTCAGTAGCAGCTCGACAGAGGGAGGAGGGCGGAGAGTGGATGCCAGTCAGATCAGTAGCAGCTCGACAGAGGGAGGAGGGCGGGGAGTGGATGCCAGTCAGCTCAGTAGCAGCTCGACAGAGGGAGGAGGGCCGGGAGCGGATGCCAGCCAGCTCAGTAGCAGCTCGACAGAGGGAGGAGGGCGGAGAGTGGATGCCAGTCAGATCAGTAGCAGCTCGACAGAGGGAGGAGGGCGGGGAGTGGATGCCAGTCAGCTCAGTAGCAGCTCGACAGAGGGAGGAGGGCGGGACTGTTGGCATGTGATTATGAGCACAGAAGCAATCACTCAAAACACACGGGCCACATGGGGACACAAGCGAATTCGGGCAGGATAATTGACAGGGCGGAGAGGGAGTGACTGACCTGGACCTTGGGCTGCACGCTGAGCAGGGTGAACATGGCCTTCATGTCGATCAGCGCCTGGCGCACCTCCCTGTATACGGAGCCGAGGAAGTTGAGAGGGATGGACAGCTGGAACAGCAGGCCGTTCACCATCACCAGGTCACCGACGCTCATGTTACCTGCAATGACACATGTCGGGGGCTCAGGTTAGTCAAGTCAGACAGGTAAAACATGGGGCAGATACACGCGAGACACAGGTCAGACATGGGACAGATACATGCGTGACACAGGTCAGACACGGGGCAGATACACGCGAGACACAGGTCAGACATGGGACAGATACATGCGAGACACAGGTCAGACGTGGGACAGATACACGTGAGACACAGGTCAGACATGGGACAGATACACGCGAGACACAGGTCAGGCATGGGACAGATACACGTGAGACACAGGTCAGACATGGGACAGATACACGCGAGACACAGGTCAGGCATGGGACAGATACACGCGAGACACAGGTCAGACGTGGGACAGATACACGTGAGACACAGGTCAGACATGGGACAGATACACGCGAGACACAGGTCAGACGTGGGACAGATACACGTGAGACACAGGTCAGACATGGGACAGATACACGCGAGACACAGGTCAGACATGGGACAGATACACGCGAGACAGGTCAGACATGGGACAGATACACGCGAGACACAGGTCAGACATGGGACAGATACACGCGAGACACAGGTCAGACATGGGACAGATACACGTGAGACACAGGTCAGACATGGGACAGATACATGCGAGACACAGGTCAGGCATGGGACAGATACACGCGAGACACAGGTCAGACGTGGGACAGATACACTTGAGACACAGGTCAGACATGGGACAGATACACGTGAGACACAGGTCAGACATGGGACAGATACACGCGAGACACAGGTCAGACATGGGACAGATACACGCGAGACAGGTCAGACATGGGACAGATACATGCGAGACACAGGTCAGACATGGGACAGATACACGCGAGACACAGGTCAGGCATGGGACAGATACACGCGAGACACAGGTCAGGCATGGGACAGATACACGTGAGACACAGGTCAGACATGGGACAGATACACACGAGACACAGGTCAGACATGGGACAGATACACGCGAGACACAGGTCAGACATGGGACAGATATACGCGAGACACAGGTCAGACATGGGACAGATACACGCGAGACACAGGTCAGACATGGGACAGATACACGTGAGATACAGGTCAGACATGGGACAGATACACGTGAGATACAGGTCAGACATGGGACAGATACACGCGAGCAGTGTTTGATTTTTCGTTTCATGCCCTGGTCCCGGGGAGTACAAATCCATAGGTGGAGAGTACAATATTCTTGTTATAAAATTAATATTTCAATTTTTTGAAGTAAATAATATTTTACTTGGAAAGTAAACATTTCTGATTTGTAATAGATATTAAATCCTTGTGAGGAAAATTAAATTATATGTTAACTACAATGTCGGTGAGATCAGGTAAAAAGAGCAAAGTTCCAAAAAAAAAATGAAGACCAACATTCTTTGGACCAAAAAAGCCCAGAACATAGCAAAAATTTCAAGGCTGCACGCGAGTCACAGGGCAGACATGGGACAGATACACGCGAGACACAGGGCAGACATGGGACAGATACACGCGAGACACATGTCAGACATGGGACAGATACACGTGAGACACAGGTCAGACATGGGACAGATACACGCGAGACACAGGTCAGACATGGGACAGATATACGCGAGACACAGGTCAGACATGGGACAGATACACGCGAGACACAGGTCAGACATGGGACAGATACACGCGACACACAGGTCAGACATGGGACAGATACACGTGAGACACAGGTCAGACATGGGACAGATACACGTGAGACACAGGTCAGACATGGGACAGATACACGCGAGACACAGGTCAGACATGGGACAGATACACGTGAGACACAGGTCAGACATGGGACAGATACACGTGAGACACAGGTCGGACGTGGGACAGATACACGCGAGACACAGGTCAGACATGGGACAGATACACGTGAGACACAGGTCAGACATGGGACAGATACACGCGAGACACAGGTCAGACATGGGACAGATACACGCGAGACACAGGTCAGACATGGGACAGATACACGTGAGACACAGGTCAGGCATGGGACAGATACACGTGAGACACAGGTCAGACATGGGACAGATACACGTGAGACACAGGTCAGACATGGGACAGATACACGTGAGACACAGGTCAGACATGGGACAGATACACGTGAAACACAGGGCAGACATGGGACAGATACACGTGAGACACAGGTCAGGCATGGGACAGATACACATGAGACACAGGTCAGACATGGGACAGATACACGCGAGACACAGGTCAGACATGGGACAGATACACGCGAGACAGGTCAGACATGGGACAGATACGTGCGAGACACAGGTCAGACATGGGACAGATACACGCGAGACACAGGTCAGGCATGGGACAGATACACGTGAGACACAGGTCAGACATGGGACAGATACACGCGGGACACAGGTCAGACATGGGACAGATACACGCGAGACAGGTCAGACATGGGACAGATACACGCGAGACACAGGTCAGACATGGGACAGATACACGCGAGACACAGGTCAGACATGGGACAGATACACGTGAGACACAGGTCAGACATGGGACAGATACACGCGGGACACAGGTCAGACATGGGACAGATACACGCGAGCAGTGTTTGATTTTTCGTTTCATGACCTGGTCCCGGAGAGTACAAATTCATAGGTGGAGAGTACAATATTCTTGTTATAAAATTAATATTTCAATTTTTTGAAGAAAATAATATTTTACTTGGAAAGTAAACATTTCTGATTTGTAACAGATATTAAATCCTTGTGAGGAAAATTAAATTATATTTTAACTACAATGTCGGTAAGATCAGGTAAAAAGAGCAAAGTTCCAAAAAAAAAATGAAGACCAACATTCTTTGGACCAAAAAAGCCCAAAACATAGCAAAAATTGCAAGGCTGCACGCGAGACACAGGGCAGACATGGGACAGATACACGCGAGACACAGGGCAGACATGGGACAGATACACGCGAGGCACATGTCAGACATGGGACAGATACACGTGAGACACAGGTCAGACATGGGACAGATACACGCGAGACACAGGTCAGACATGGGACAGATATACGCGAGACACAGGTCAGACATGGGACAGATACACGTGAGATACAGGTCAGACATGGGACAGATACACGTGAGACACAGGTCAAACATGGGACAGATACACGTGACACAGGTCAGACATGGGACAGATACACGTGAGACACAGGTCAGGCATGGGACAGATACACGTGAGACACAGGTCAGACATGAGACAGATACACGTGAGACACAGGGCAGACATGGGACAGATACACGTGAGACACAGGTCAGGCATGGGACAGATGCACAGGAAACACAGGTCAGACATGGGACAGATACACGCGAGACACAGGTCAGACATGGGACAGATACACGCGAGACAGGTCAGACATGGGACAGATACGTGCGAGACACAGGTCAGACATGGGACAGAAACACGCGAGACACAGGTCAGGCATGGGACAGATACACGTGAGACACAGGTCAGACATGGGACAGATACACGCGGGACACAGGTCAGACATGGGACAGATACACGCGAGACAGGTCAGACATGGGACAGATACACGCGAGACACAGGTCAGACATGGGACAGATACACGCGAGACACAGGTCAGACATGGGACAGATACACGTGAGATACAGGTCAGACATGGGACAGATACACGCGAGACACAGGTCAGACATGGGACAGATACACGCGAGCAGTGTTTGATTTTTCGTTTCATGACCTGGTCCCGGGGAGTACAAATCCATAGGTGGAGAGTACAATATTCTTGTTATAAAATTAATATTTCAATTTTTTGAAGAAAATAATATTTGACTTGGAAAGTAAACATTTCTGATTTGTAATAGATATTAAATCCTTGTGAGGAAAATTAAATTATATTTTAACTACAATGTCGGTAAGATCAGGTAAAAAGAGCAAAGTTCCAAAAAAAAAATGAAGACCAACATTCTTTGGACCAAAAAAGCCCAGAACATAGCAAAAATTTCAAGGCTGCACGCGAGACACAGGGCAGACATGGGACAGATACACGCGAGACACAGGGCAGACATGGGACAGATACACGCGAGACACAGGTCAGACATGGGACAGATACACGCGAGACACAGGTCAGACATGGGACAGATACACGCGAGACACAGGTCAGACATGGGACAGATACACGTGAGACACAGGTCAGGCATGGGACAGATACACGTGAGACACAGGTCAGACATGGGACAGATACACGTGAGACACAGGTCAGACATGGGACAGATACACGTGAGACACAGGTCAGACGTGGGACATATACACGCGAGACACAGGTCAGACATGGGACAGATACATGTGAGACACAGGTCAGACATGGGACAGATACACGTGAGACACAGGTCAGACATGGGACAGATACATGTGAGACACAGGTCAGACATGGGACAGATACACGCGAGACACAGTTCAGACATGGGACAGATACACGCGAGACACAGGTCAGACATGGGACAGATACACGCGAGACACAGGTCAGACATGGGACAGATATACGTGAGACACAGGTCAGACATGGGACAGATACACGTGAGACACAGGTCAGACATGGGACAGATACACGTGAGACACAGGTCAGACATGGGACAGATACACGTGAAACACAGGTCAGGCATGGGACAGATACACGTGAGACACAGGTCAGACATGGGCCAGATACACGTGAGACACAGGTCAGACATGGGACAGATACACGTGAGACACAGGTCAGACATGGGACAGATACACGTGAGACACAGGTCAGACATGGGACAGATACACGTGAGACACAGGTCAGACATGGGACAGATACACGCGAGACACAGGTCAGACATGGGACAGATACACGCGAGACACAGGTCAGACACGGGGCAGATACACGCGAGACACAGGTCAGACATGGGACAGATACACGCGAGACACAGGTCAGACATGGGACAGATACACGTGAGACACAGGTCAGACATGGGACAGATACACGTGAGACACAGGTCAGGCATGGGACAGATACACGTGAGACACAGGTCAGACATGGGACAGATACACGCGAGACACAGGTCAGACATGGGACAGATACACGCGAGACACAGGTCAGACACGGGGCAGATACCCGCGAGACACAGGTCAGACATGCGACAGATACACGCGAGACACAGGTCAGACATGGGACAGATACACGCGAGACACAGGTCAGACATGGGACAGATACACGCGAGACACAGGTCAGACATGGGACAGATACACGTGAGACACAGGTCAGACATGGGACAGATACACGCGAGACACAGGTCAGACATGGGACAGATACACGTGAGACACAGGTCAGGCATGGGACAGATACACGTGAGACACAGGTCAGACATGGGACAGATACACGCGAGACACAGGTCAGACATGGGACAGATACACGCGAGACACAGGTCAGACACGGGGCAGATACACGCGAGACACAGGTCAGACATGCGACAGATACACGCGAGACACAGGTCAGACATGGGACAGATACACGCGAGACACAGGTCAGACATGGGACAGATACACGCGAGACACAGGTCAGACATGGGACAGATACACGCGAGACACAGGTCAGACATGGGAAAGATACACGCGAGACAGGTCAGACATGGGACAGATACACGCGAGACACAGGTCAGACATGGGACAGATACACGCGAGACACAGGTCAGACATGGGACAGATACACGTGAGACACAGGTCAGACATGGGACAGATACATGCGAGACACAGGTCAGGCATGGGACAGATACACGCGAGACACAGGTCAGACGTGGGACAGATACACTTGAGACACAGGTCAGACATGGGACAGATACACGTGAGACACAGGTCAGACATGGGACAGATACACGCGAGACACAGGTCAGACATGGGACAGATACACGCGAGACAGGTCAGACATGGGACATATACATGCGAGACACAGGTCAGACATGGGACAGATACACGCGAGACACAGGTCAGGCATGGGACAGATACACGTGAGACACAGGTCAGACATGGGACAGATACACGCGAGACACAGGTCAGACATGGGACAGATACACGCGAGACACAGGTCAGACATGGGACAGATATACGCGAGACACAGGTCAGACATGGGACAGATACACGCGAGACACAGGTCAGACATGGGACAGATACACGTGAGACACAGGTCAGACATGGGACAGATACACGCGAGACACAGGTCAGACATGGGACAGATACACGTGAGACACAGGTCAGACATGGGACAGATACACGCGAGACACAGGTCAGACATGGGACAGATACACGTGAGATACAGGTCAGACATGGGACAGATACACGTGAGACACAGGTCAGACATGGGACAGATACACGCGAGACACAGGTCAGACATGGGGCAGATATACGCGAGACACAGGTCAGACATGGGACAGATACACGCGAGACACAGGTCAGACATGGGACAGATACACGCGACACACAGGTCAGACATGGGACAGATACACGTGAGACACAGGTCAGACATGGGACAGATACACGTGAGACACAGGTCAGACATGGGACAGATACACGCGAGACACAGGTCAGACATGGGACAGATACACGTGAGACACAGGTCAGACATGGGACAGATACACGTGAGACACAGGTCGGACGTGGGACAGATACACATGAAACACAGGTCAGACATGGGACAGATACACGCGAGACACAGGTCAGACATGGGACAGATACACGCGAGACAGGTCAGACATGGGACAGATACGTGCGAGACACAGGTCAGACATGGGACAGATACACGCGAGACACAGGTCAGGCATGGGACAGATACACGTGAGACACAGGTCAGACATGGGACAGATACACGCGGGACACAGGTCAGACATGGGACAGATACACGCGAGACAGGTCAGACATGGGACAGATACACGCGAGACACAGGTCAGACATGGGACAGATACACGCGAGACACAGGTCAGACATGGGACAGATACACGCGAGACAGGTCAGACATGGGACAGATACGTGCGAGACACAGGTCAGACATGGGACAGATACACGCGAGACACAGGTCAGGCATGGGACAGATACACGTGAGACACAGGTCAGACATGGGACAGATACACGCGGGACACAGGTCAGACATGGGACAGATACACGCGAGACAGGTCAGACATGGGACAGATACACGCGAGACACAGGTCAGACATGGGACAGATACACGTGAGATACAGGTCAGACATGGGACAGATACACGTGAGATACAGGTCAGACATGGGACAGATACACGCGAGACACAGGTCAGACATGGGACAGATACACGCGGGACACAGGTCAGACATGGGACAGATACACGCGAGACAGGTCAGACATGGGACAGATACACGCGAGACACAGGTCAGACATGGGACAGATACACGCGAGACACAGGTCAGACATGGGACAGATACACGTGAGACACAGGTCAGACATGGGACAGATACACGCGAGCAGTGTTTGATTTTTCGTTTCATGACCTGGTCCCGGGGAGTACAAATCCATAGGTGGAGAGTACAATATTCTTGTTATAAAATTAATATTTCAATTTTTTGAAGAAAATAATATTTTACTTGGAAAGTAAACATTTCTGATTTGTAATAGATATTAAATCCTTGTGAGGAAAATTAAATTATATTTTAACTACAATGTCGGTAAGATCAGGTAAAAAGAGCAAAGTTCCAAAAAAAAATGAAGACCAACATTCTTTGGACCAAAAAAGCCCAGAACATAGCAAAAATTTCAAGGCTGCACGCGAGACACAGGGCAGACATGGGACAGATACACGCGAGACACAGGGCAGACATGGGACAGATACACGCGAGACACAGGTCAGACATGGGACAGATACACGCGAGACACAGGTCAGACATGGGACAGATACACGCGAGACACAGGTCAGACATGGGACAGATACACGTGAGACACAGGTCAGGCGTGGGACAGATACACGTGAGACACAGGTCAGACATGGGACAGATACACGTGAGACACAGGTCAGACATGGGACAGATACACGTGAGACACAGGTCAGACGTGGGACAGATACACGCGAGACACAGGTCAGACATGGGACAGATACATGTGAGACACAGGTCAGACATGGGACAGATACACGTGAGACACAGGTCAGACATGGGACAGATACATGTGAGACACAGGTCAGACATGGGACAGATACACGCGAGACACAGTTCAGACATGGGACAGATACACGCGAGACACAGGTCAGACATGGGACAGATACACGCGAGACACAGGTCAGACATGGGACAGATATACGTGAGACACAGGTCAGACATGGGACAGATACACGTGAGACACAGGTCAGACATGGGACAGATACACGTGAGACACAGGTCAGACATGGGACAGATACACGTGAGACACAGGTCAGGCATGGGACAGATACACGTGAGACACAGGTCAGACATGGGACAGATACACGTGAGACACAGGTCAGACATGGGACAGATACACGTGAGACACAGGTCAGACATGGGACAGATACACGTGAGACACATGTCAGACATGGGACAGATACACGTGAGACACAGGTCAGACATGGGACAGATACACGCGAGACACAGGTCAGACATGGGACAGATACACGCGAGACACAGGTCAGACACGGGGCAGATACACGCGAGACACAGGTCAGACATGGGACAGATACACGCGAGACACAGGTCAGACATGGGACAGATACACGTGAGACACAGGTCAGACATGGGACAGATACACGTGAGACACAGGTCAGGCATGGGACAGATACACGTGAGACACAGGTCAGACATGGGACAGATACACGCGAGACACAGGTCAGACATGGGACAGATACACGCGAGACACAGGTCAGACACGGGGCAGATACCCGCGAGACACAGGTCAGACATGCGACAGATACACGCGAGACACAGGTCAGACATGGGACAGATACACGCGAGACACAGGTCAGACATGGGACAGATACACGCGAGACACAGGTCAGACATGGGACAGATACACGTGAGACACAGGTCAGACATGGGACAGATACACGTGAGACACAGGTCAGGCATGGGACAGATACACGTGAGACACAGGTCAGACATGGGACAGATACACGCGGGACACAGGTCAGACATGGGACAGATACACGCGAGCAGTGTTTGATTTTTCGTTTCATGACCTGGTCCCGGAGAGTACAAATTCATAGGTGGAGAGTACAATATTCTTGTTATAAAATTAATATTTCAATTTTTTGAAGAAAATAATATTTTACTTGGAAAGTAAACATTTCTGATTTGTAACAGATATTAAATCCTTGTGAGGAAAATTAAATTATATTTTAACTACAATGTCGGTAAGATCAGGTAAAAAGAGCAAAGTTCCAAAAAAAAAATGAAGACCAACATTCTTTGGACCAAAAAAGCCCAAAACATAGCAAAAATTGCAAGGCTGCACGCGAGACACAGGGCAGACATGGGACAGATACACGCGAGACACAGGGCAGACATGGGACAGATACACGCGAGGCACATGTCAGACATGGGACAGATACACGTGAGACACAGGTCAGACATGGGACAGATACACGCGAGACACAGGTCAGACATGGGACAGATATACGCGAGACACAGGTCAGACATGGGACAGATACACGTGAGATACAGGTCAGACATGGGACAGATACACGTGAGACACAGGTCAAACATGGGACAGATACACGTGACACAGGTCAGACATGGGACAGATACACGTGAGACACAGGTCAGGCATGGGACAGATACACGTGAGACACAGGTCAGACATGAGACAGATACACGTGAGACACAGGGCAGACATGGGACAGATACACGTGAGACACAGGTCAGGCATGGGACAGATGCACAGGAAACACAGGTCAGACATGGGACAGATACACGCGAGACACAGGTCAGACATGGGACAGATACACGCGAGACAGGTCAGACATGGGACAGATACGTGCGAGACACAGGTCAGACATGGGACAGAAACACGCGAGACACAGGTCAGGCATGGGACAGATACACGTGAGACACAGGTCAGACATGGGACAGATACACGCGGGACACAGGTCAGACATGGGACAGATACACGCGAGACAGGTCAGACATGGGACAGATACACGCGAGACACAGGTCAGACATGGGACAGATACACGCGAGACACAGGTCAGACATGGGACAGATACACGTGAGATACAGGTCAGACATGGGACAGATACACGCGAGACACAGGTCAGACATGGGACAGATACACGCGAGCAGTGTTTGATTTTTCGTTTCATGACCTGGTCCCGGGGAGTACAAATCCATAGGTGGAGAGTACAATATTCTTGTTATAAAATTAATATTTCAATTTTTTGAAGAAAATAATATTTTACTTGGAAAGTAAACATTTCTGATTTGTAATAGATATTAAATCCTTGTGAGGAAAATTAAATTATATTTTAACTACAATGTCGGTAAGATCAGGTAAAAAGAGCAAAGTTCCAAAAAAAAAATGAAGACCAACATTCTTTGGACCAAAAAAGCCCAGAACATAGCAAAAATTTCAAGGCTGCACGCGAGACACAGGGCAGACATGGGACAGATACACGCGAGACACAGGGCAGACATGGGACAGATACACGCGAGACACAGGTCAGACATGGGACAGATACACGCGAGACACAGGTCAGACATGGGACAGATACACGCGAGACACAGGTCAGACATGGGACAGATACACGTGAGACACAGGTCAGGCATGGGACAGATACACGTGAGACACAGGTCAGACATGGGACAGATACACGTGAGACACAGGTCAGACATGGGACAGATACACGTGAGACACAGGTCAGACGTGGGACATATACACGCGAGACACAGGTCAGACATGGGACAGATACATGTGAGACACAGGTCAGACATGGGACAGATACACGTGAGACACAGGTCAGACATGGGACAGATACATGTGAGACACAGGTCAGACATGGGACAGATACACGCGAGACACAGTTCAGACATGGGACAGATACACGCGAGACACAGGTCAGACATGGGACAGATACACGCGAGACACAGGTCAGACATGGGACAGATATACGTGAGACACAGGTCAGACATGGGACAGATACACGTGAGACACAGGTCAGACATGGGACAGATACACGTGAGACACAGGTCAGACATGGGACAGATACACGTGAAACACAGGTCAGGCATGGGACAGATACACGTGAGACACAGGTCAGACATGGGCCAGATACACGTGAGACACAGGTCAGACATGGGACAGATACACGTGAGACACAGGTCAGACATGGGACAGATACACGTGAGACACAGGTCAGACATGGGACAGATACACGTGAGACACAGGTCAGACATGGGACAGATACACGCGAGACACAGGTCAGACATGGGACAGATACACGCGAGACACAGGTCAGACACGGGGCAGATACACGCGAGACACAGGTCAGACATGGGACAGATACACGCGAGACACAGGTCAGACATGGGACAGATACACGTGAGACACAGGTCAGACATGGGACAGATACACGTGAGACACAGGTCAGGCATGGGACAGATACACGTGAGACACAGGTCAGACATGGGACAGATACACGCGAGACACAGGTCAGACATGGGACAGATACACGCGAGACACAGGTCAGACACGGGGCAGATACCCGCGAGACACAGGTCAGACATGCGACAGATACACGCGAGACACAGGTCAGACATGGGACAGATACACGCGAGACACAGGTCAGACATGGGACAGATACACGCGAGACACAGGTCAGACATGGGACAGATACACGTGAGACACAGGTCAGACATGGGACAGATACACGCGAGACACAGGTCAGACATGGGACAGATACACGTGAGACACAGGTCAGGCATGGGACAGATACACGTGAGACACAGGTCAGACATGGGACAGATACACGCGAGACACAGGTCAGACATGGGACAGATACACGCGAGACACAGGTCAGACACGGGGCAGATACACGCGAGACACAGGTCAGACATGCGACAGATACACGCGAGACACAGGTCAGACATGGGACAGATACACGCGAGACACAGGTCAGACATGGGACAGATACACGCGAGACACAGGTCAGACATGGGACAGATACACGCGAGACACAGGTCAGACATGGGAAAGATACACGCGAGACAGGTCAGACATGGGACAGATACACGCGAGACACAGGTCAGACATGGGACAGATACACGCGAGACACAGGTCAGACATGGGACAGATACACGTGAGACACAGGTCAGACATGGGACAGATACATGCGAGACACAGGTCAGGCATGGGACAGATACACGCGAGACACAGGTCAGACGTGGGACAGATACACTTGAGACACAGGTCAGACATGGGACAGATACACGTGAGACACAGGTCAGACATGGGACAGATACACGCGAGACACAGGTCAGACATGGGACAGATACACGCGAGACAGGTCAGACATGGGACATATACATGCGAGACACAGGTCAGACATGGGACAGATACACGCGAGACACAGGTCAGGCATGGGACAGATACACGTGAGACACAGGTCAGACATGGGACAGATACACGCGAGACACAGGTCAGACATGGGACAGATACACGCGAGACACAGGTCAGACATGGGACAGATATACGCGAGACACAGGTCAGACATGGGACAGATACACGCGAGACACAGGTCAGACATGGGACAGATACACGTGAGACACAGGTCAGACATGGGACAGATACACGCGAGACACAGGTCAGACATGGGACAGATACACGTGAGACACAGGTCAGACATGGGACAGATACACGCGAGACACAGGTCAGACATGGGACAGATACACGTGAGATACAGGTCAGACATGGGACAGATACACGTGAGACACAGGTCAGACATGGGACAGATACACGCGAGACACAGGTCAGACATGGGGCAGATATACGCGAGACACAGGTCAGACATGGGACAGATACACGCGAGACACAGGTCAGACATGGGACAGATACACGCGACACACAGGTCAGACATGGGACAGATACACGTGAGACACAGGTCAGACATGGGACAGATACACGTGAGACACAGGTCAGACATGGGACAGATACACGCGAGACACAGGTCAGACATGGGACAGATACACGTGAGACACAGGTCAGACATGGGACAGATACACGTGAGACACAGGTCGGACGTGGGACAGATACACATGAAACACAGGTCAGACATGGGACAGATACACGCGAGACACAGGTCAGACATGGGACAGATACACGCGAGACAGGTCAGACATGGGACAGATACGTGCGAGACACAGGTCAGACATGGGACAGATACACGCGAGACACAGGTCAGGCATGGGACAGATACACGTGAGACACAGGTCAGACATGGGACAGATACACGCGGGACACAGGTCAGACATGGGACAGATACACGCGAGACAGGTCAGACATGGGACAGATACACGCGAGACACAGGTCAGACATGGGACAGATACACGCGAGACACAGGTCAGACATGGGACAGATACACGCGAGACAGGTCAGACATGGGACAGATACGTGCGAGACACAGGTCAGACATGGGACAGATACACGCGAGACACAGGTCAGGCATGGGACAGATACACGTGAGACACAGGTCAGACATGGGACAGATACACGCGGGACACAGGTCAGACATGGGACAGATACACGCGAGACAGGTCAGACATGGGACAGATACACGCGAGACACAGGTCAGACATGGGACAGATACACGTGAGATACAGGTCAGACATGGGACAGATACACGTGAGATACAGGTCAGACATGGGACAGATACACGCGAGACACAGGTCAGACATGGGACAGATACACGCGGGACACAGGTCAGACATGGGACAGATACACGCGAGACAGGTCAGACATGGGACAGATACACGCGAGACACAGGTCAGACATGGGACAGATACACGCGAGACACAGGTCAGACATGGGACAGATACACGTGAGACACAGGTCAGACATGGGACAGATACACGCGAGCAGTGTTTGATTTTTCGTTTCATGACCTGGTCCCGGGGAGTACAAATCCATAGGTGGAGAGTACAATATTCTTGTTATAAAATTAATATTTCAATTTTTTGAAGAAAATAATATTTTACTTGGAAAGTAAACATTTCTGATTTGTAATAGATATTAAATCCTTGTGAGGAAAATTAAATTATATTTTAACTACAATGTCGGTAAGATCAGGTAAAAAGAGCAAAGTTCCAAAAAAAAATGAAGACCAACATTCTTTGGACCAAAAAAGCCCAGAACATAGCAAAAATTTCAAGGCTGCACGCGAGACACAGGGCAGACATGGGACAGATACACGCGAGACACAGGGCAGACATGGGACAGATACACGCGAGACACAGGTCAGACATGGGACAGATACACGCGAGACACAGGTCAGACATGGGACAGATACACGCGAGACACAGGTCAGACATGGGACAGATACACGTGAGACACAGGTCAGGCGTGGGACAGATACACGTGAGACACAGGTCAGACATGGGACAGATACACGTGAGACACAGGTCAGACATGGGACAGATACACGTGAGACACAGGTCAGACGTGGGACAGATACACGCGAGACACAGGTCAGACATGGGACAGATACATGTGAGACACAGGTCAGACATGGGACAGATACACGTGAGACACAGGTCAGACATGGGACAGATACATGTGAGACACAGGTCAGACATGGGACAGATACACGCGAGACACAGTTCAGACATGGGACAGATACACGCGAGACACAGGTCAGACATGGGACAGATACACGCGAGACACAGGTCAGACATGGGACAGATATACGTGAGACACAGGTCAGACATGGGACAGATACACGTGAGACACAGGTCAGACATGGGACAGATACACGTGAGACACAGGTCAGACATGGGACAGATACACGTGAGACACAGGTCAGGCATGGGACAGATACACGTGAGACACAGGTCAGACATGGGACAGATACACGTGAGACACAGGTCAGACATGGGACAGATACACGTGAGACACAGGTCAGACATGGGACAGATACACGTGAGACACATGTCAGACATGGGACAGATACACGTGAGACACAGGTCAGACATGGGACAGATACACGCGAGACACAGGTCAGACATGGGACAGATACACGCGAGACACAGGTCAGACACGGGGCAGATACACGCGAGACACAGGTCAGACATGGGACAGATACACGCGAGACACAGGTCAGACATGGGACAGATACACGTGAGACACAGGTCAGACATGGGACAGATACACGTGAGACACAGGTCAGGCATGGGACAGATACACGTGAGACACAGGTCAGACATGGGACAGATACACGCGAGACACAGGTCAGACATGGGACAGATACACGCGAGACACAGGTCAGACACGGGGCAGATACCCGCGAGACACAGGTCAGACATGCGACAGATACACGCGAGACACAGGTCAGACATGGGACAGATACACGCGAGACACAGGTCAGACATGGGACAGATACACGCGAGACACAGGTCAGACATGGGACAGATACACGTGAGACACAGGTCAGACATGGGACAGATACACGTGAGACACAGGTCAGGCATGGGACAGATACACGTGAGACACAGGTCAGGCATGGGACAGATACACGTGAGACACAGGTCAGACATGGGACAGATACACGCGAGACACAGGTCAGACATGGGACAGATACACGCGAGACACAGGTCAGACATGGGACAGATACACGCGAGACACAGGTCAGGCATGGGACAGATACACGTGAGACACAGGTCAGACATGGGACAGATACACGTGAGACACAGGTCAGACATGCAACAAGAGGACAAGACGGCCGCAGTACGCCACATTGAGTCGAAGACACATTTCAATCCTATCCATTATCTCA
The DNA here is from genome assembly GCA_036785665.1 of Chirona hameri. Lineage (NCBI taxonomy): Eukaryota > Metazoa > Arthropoda > Thecostraca > Balanomorpha > Balanidae > Chirona > Chirona hameri. The sequence continues at coordinate 12,824 of JAXIVJ010003957.1, read as the reverse complement.
TAGAGAAGTACGAGCACTGCGGACACCGGTTCGTCACGCACAACACATTCTGACTACACGTCAGTCGTCACAGTCGTCACAGTCGGGTCGTCACGCACAACACATTCTGACTACACGTCAGTCGTCACAGTCGTCACAGTCGGTTCGTCACGCACCACAGTTGTCACAGTCGGTTCGTCACGCGTCACGCGTCACAGTCGTCACAATCGGTTCGTCACGCACACCACATTCTGACTACACGTCAGTCGGCACAGTCGTCACAGTCGGTTCGTCACGCACAACACATTCTGACTACACGTCAGTCGTCACAGTCGTCACAATCGGTTCGTCACGCACACCACATTCTGACTACACGTCAGTCGTCACAGTCGTCACAATCGGTTCGTCACGCACACCACATTCTGACTACACGTCAGTCGGCACAGTCGTCACAGTCGGTTCGTCACGCACACCACATTCTGACTACACGTCAGTCGGCACAGTCGTCACAGTCGGTTCGTCACGCACAACACATTCTGACTACGCGCCACAGTCGTCAACGTTGGGTCCGCCGCCGTTCGCAGCTCGAGGGCAGCTGGAGGTGAAGGCGTGGATGTGAGTGAGTTGAATGGGGCGGTTCGCATGGAAGTACGGCTCATCACCATTCGTCTTTAAATTCCCACTCACAATCTCCCTGTTCAACGAACCCACCGTTAACGATCTCCCTGCTGGCCAGCACCATGATCGCGGCCAGCGCGGTGGTGAACACGGCGCTCTGGGAGAAGTTGAGCACCGCCAGCGAGATGGACGTCTTCAGCGAGGCGTGTTCGTATTTGGCAAGCACGGCATCATACCGATCTGCCTCGTACTTTTCATTGTTGAAGTACTGAAACCGGACGGCAGCAGGTCATGTTAGAGAGCCAGAAGCGTTGACAGACACAGCAGAAGGCCTGAGTAGTTGTGCTAAAGTAGTGGGCAATGCGGGCGAACTTGCCGAATTCAAAACAGTAAGGCCAATCTAAAGCCCTAGCACAGAGATCGTGCCCGAAGAAGGAAGGGTAGAAGGGCAGACGGAAGGTAGGTAGCACGCTTAAAGCACTGAAAACACCAGAACAGGATCAAATTGCAGACCTCGACTCACTGAAATATATCGCGACTCTCCTAAAAATACACGACCTCACGTATGTCAGCAGCAAATCATCGGTGAACATCATTCTGTTCATTTGACAGAAAGGCGCACCATCTTTGGAATACATCATAATGACCGTTTCGTAGTTAATGAGCGAGTTTCTCCCTCTCACCTTGACCGTTTCGTAGTTGATGAGAGTTCCTCCCACTCACCTTGACCGTTTCGTAGTTGATGAGCGGGTTTCTCCCACTCATCTTGACCGTTTCGTAGTTGGTGAGAGTTCCTCCCACTCACCTTGACCGTTTCGTAGTTGATGAGAGTTCCTCCCACTCACCTTGACCGTTTCGTAGTTGATGAGAGTTCCTCCCACTCACCTTGACCGTTTCGTAGTTGATGAGAGTTCCTCCCACTCACCTTGACCGTTTCATAGTTGATGAGCGAGTTCCCTCCCTCTTACCTTGACCGTTTCGTAGTTGATGAGCGAGTCTACCGCCTTGTTGCCGGCCTCGTTGTCCGCCTTGTTCATCTGGACGCGGAACTTTGTCCGCCACTGGGTGATACCGAGTGTGAGTGCGGTGTATGCGCCTATGCAGGAGATCGTCACCCCGGCGAACGCCGGTCCGCAGGTGTACCACTGCCGGGGAAGGCACACCGCGGGTCAGGCAGCTGGGGGTGAAGCCGAGTTTGTCACTTGTCCACTTCATTACCAGCACCGCGGGTCAGGCAGGGTGTACCGTGTACCACTGCCGGGGACGGCACGCCGCCGGTCAGGCGGGGTGTACCAACACCGCGGGTCAGGCGGGGTGTACCGTGTACCACTGCCGGGGACGGCACGCCGCCGGTCAGGCGGGGTGTACCAACACCGCGGGTCCACAAGAGGACAAGACGGGGGTCAGGCGGGGTGTACCGTGTACCACTGCCGGGGACGGCACGCCGCCGGTCAGGCGGGGTGTACCACCACCGCGGGTCAGGCGGGGTGTACCGTGTACCACTGCCGGGGACGGCACGCCGCCGGTCAGGCGGGGTGTACCAACACCGCGGGTCAGGCGGGGTGTACCGTGTACCACTGCCGGGGACGGCACGCCGCCGGTCAGGCGGGGTGTACCAACACCGCGGGTCAGGCGAGGTGTGGCGACTGGACGCACTTTGACCCGGATTCGCTACGGCTCATCGAGCTCTACTTCCAAATAATCTAGCAAACTTCCTGTTCGCTGTCTTCATTTTCATCCACCACAAACACGACCCTACCACAAGACAGGTCGAGTGAATGATTACCATGAATGCCATTGATCTACATTCTGCACGTCAATGGTGTGAGCACAGCCCGCTGCCAGCCTGCATGGCATGAGCACAGCCCGCTGCCAGTCTGCCACTCACCAGTATGCCGCTGACGAGGCTGACTTCGAATATAGTCGGCACGACGTTGAACACCAGAGCGGAGAGGGCGAAGTTGATGCCGCGGCTTCCCCGGTCGATCGCCTACAGAGAGCAGACACACGCGTATGATGTCATACATAAACACCAGAGCGGAGAGGGCGAAGTTGATGCCGCGGCTTCCCCGGTCGATCGCCTACAGAGAGCAGCCACACGCGTATGATGTCATACACAAGCTTCCCTGTCCCCCCATTTGAAGAGTGCAGCATCATCAAGGTAGTCGGATCCAGTTTTGTACTGACAGTCCACACCATTGTGATATAACACTATTAATCATACTGCATTACGTCTCTTGACCCTTAACTCATAGGACCAAATACGAGTACTTCTACAGTGAGCAGAAAAGCAATCACGTACTTATTTCTCCAAATAAAGGTCTTATGCTCTTTTGGACAGGCTCGGTTATGGGAAGAGAAACGATGCCTGCATTAAAACCAAGAACTCTCAGCTTCACGTTTCTTGCTGCACATTCAACACTCCTCTGACATAAACAGGATGTACTCCTGTCAACACTCACATTGCAAGCATCCCAACCGCGGCAATATGGAACTCTATGCACCTCTCTGTACCTCAAGGTCAGAAGATCAGAGCCCGTATCAAGCGTCCACCAAACAGGACCTTTACACGACGATGGCCTGACCCCCCCCCCCCCCCTCCGGGCCCCAATACATCCCCGCCCTCCCTGTATCTGCCCACTCCACCACAGCCCCACCTTGGAGAGGGCGCCCGTCTGTCTGAGGGCGCCCGTCTCTCTGAGGGCGCCCGTCTGTCCACTCCACCACAGCCCCACCTTGGAGAGGGCGCCCGTCTGTCGGTTCAGGTGGAAGCTCAGGTCCAGCTCGTGCAAATGGAGGAACACGTTCCGCGCCACCTTCCGGATGGAGCGCTGCGCCACCTTGGCGAACACAGCGTTACGAAGCTCGTTCCCGGCGGCGGCACCGGCGCGGGCCATACCATCTGCGGGCCACCGGCAGAGCAGGTCAGGACTCAGGTCTGAGCAGGGCAGGTCGGGTCAGGTCAGGTCAGGTCAGGTCAGGTCAGGTCACATGGCAGGTCAGGTCAGGTCAGGTCAGGTCAGGTCAAGGCACAGGGCAGGCAGGGTAGGGCAGGGCAAGTCAGAAGGTCACTTCAGAAGCTTGGCACACACTGTCTGTAACATAAATATTAGACGCGAGGCATTCGAGCTTACCAGGAAACGCCAAGAACATACAAATCGAAACTAAGCAGCGACAATGCAACTACAGCACAGTAGAGCATACCATAGACAGTGCCTTCACTCCTTCCACACAGCGTCTCCATCCTGGCGACCCTTTCCCTCCCATTCACTCTCCCACCACCGGCCGGCCGGCCGGGATGGCGGCCTGCTTACATCCGAGTACCAGGGCAGTCCCTCCCCCTCCACCACCGGCAGGCCGGGATGGCGGCCTGCTTACATCCGAGTACCAGGGCGGTCCCTCCCCCTCCACCACCGGCAGGCCGGGATGGCGGCCTGCTTACATCCGAGTACCAGGGCAGTCCCTCTCCCACCCCACCCCACCCCACCCCACCCCACCCCACCCCACCCCACCCCACCCCACCCCACCCCACCCCACCCCACCCCACCCCACCCCACCCCACCCCACCCCACCCCACCCCACCCCACCCCACCCCACCCCACCCCACCCCACCCCACCCCACACCACCACCACCGGCCGGCCGGGATGGCGGCCTGCTTACATCCGAGTACCAGGGCGGTGGCGTAAGTAGATACAGTGCTGACCGGCTCCGCCAGCGTCAGCATCTCGCCCGTGTGCGCGTTCAGGTAGTCCACCAGCGACTTGAAGATGAACGGCACCTGCACGTTGATCAGCTTTGCTCCGACCAGCAGGCCGACGGCAGCCACCACCCGGCGCCGGCTCTCCTGGTCATCCTGACACACAGACACAGCCAGGTTAACATCTCCGACCAGCAGGCCGACAGCAGCCACCACCCGGCGCCGGCTCTCCTGGTCATCCTGACACACAGACACAGCCAGGTTAACATCTCCGACCAGCAGGCCGACAGCAGCCACCACCCGGCGCCGGCTCTCCTGGTCATCCTGACACACAGACACAGCCAGGTTAACATCTCCGACCAGCAGGCCGACAGCAGCCACCACCCGGCGCCGGCTCTCTTGGTCATCCTGACACACAGACACAGCCAGGTTAACATCTCCGACCAGCAGGCCGACAGCAGCCACCACCCGGCGCCGGCTCTCTTGGTCATCCTGACACACAGACACAGCCAGGTTAACATCTCCGACCAGCAGGCCGACGGCAGCCACCACCCGGCGCCGGCTCTCCTGGTCATCCTGACACACAGACACAGCCAGGTTAACATCTCCGACCAGCAGGCCGACGGCAGCCACCACCCGGCGCCGGCTCTCCTGGTCATCCTGACACACAGACACAGCCAGGTTAACATCTCCGACCAGCAGGCCGACAGCAGCCACCACCCGGCGCCGGCTCTCCTGGTCATCCTGACACACAGACACAGCCAGGTTAACATCTCCGACCAGCAGGCCGACGGCAGCCACCACCCGGCGCCGGCTCTCCTGGTCATCCTGACACACAGACACAGCCAGGTTAACATCTCCGACCAGCAGGCCGACAGCAGCCACCACCCGGCGCCGGCTCTCTTGGTCATCCTGACACACAGACACAGCCAGGTTAACATCTCCGACCAGCAGGCCGACAGCAGCCACCACCCGGCGCCGGCTCTCTTGGTCATCCTGACACACAGACACAGCCAGGTTAACATCTCCGACCAGCAGGCCGACGGCAGCCACCACCCGGCGCCGGCTCTCCTGGTCATCCTGACACACAGACACAGCCAGGTTAACATCTCCGACCAGCAGGCCGACGGCAGCCACCACCCGGCGCCGGCTCTCCTGGTCATCCTGACACACAGACACAGCCAGGTTAACATCTCCGACCAGCAGGCCGACAGCAGCCACCACCCGGCGCCGGCTCTCCTGGTCATCCTGACACACAGACACAGCCAGGTTAACATCTCCGACCAGCAGGCCGACGGCAGCCACCACCCGGCGCCGGCTCTCCTGGTCATCCTGACACACAGACACAGCCAGGTTAACATCTCCGACCAGCAGGCCGACGGCAGCCACCACCCGGCGCCGGCTCTCCTGGTCATCCTGACACACAGACACAGCCAGGTTAACATCTCCGACCAGCAGGCCGACGGCAGCCACCACCCGGCGCCGGCTCTCCTGGTCATCCTGACACACAGACACAGCCAGGTTAACATCTCCGACCAGCAGGCCGACGGCAGCCACCACCCGGCGCCGGCTCTCCTGGTCATCCTGACACACAGACACAGCCAGGTTAACATCTCCGACCAGCAGGCCGACAGCAGCCACCACCCGGCGCCGGCTCTCCTGGTCATCCTGACACACAGACACAGCCAGGTTAACATCTCCGACCAGCAGGCCGACAGCAGCCACCACCCGGCGCCGGCTCTCCTGGTCATCCTGACACACAGACACAGCCAGGTTAACATCTCCGACCAGCAGGCCAACAGCAGCCACCACCCGGCGCCGGCTCTCCTGGTCATCCTGACACACAGACACAGCCAGGTTAACATCTCCGACCAGCAGGCCGACAGCAGCCACCACCCGGCGCCGGCTCTCCTGGTCATCCTGACACACAGACACAGCCAGGTTAACATCTCCGACCAGCAGGCCGACAGCAGCCACCACCCGGCGCCGGCTCTCCTGGTCATCCTGACACACAGACACAGCCAGGTTAACATCTCCGACCAGCAGGCCGACAGCAGCCACCACCCGGCGCCGGCTCTCCTGGTCATCCTGACACACAGGCACAGCCAGGTTAACATGCGTGGGGTAAGCCGGCTGCCACATCTTTCGTCTGTCGGTTAATGAGGCTTTATCACATGATGAAGGTTTAGTTCGAAATATAGTGACGTTTGTTGTCTCCCTCAGATTGTGAAAACCCAGTCGTCTGACTCCGGCAGCAGGTTAACGAGGCCAACAGAATATATGTAGCCGAGGACAAAGTCCAATACGGCAGTTAAGACAATAGAGTACAGACATAGTCCCTGGCAGTCGCTGATCGTTTCACAAAACCGCAATCACATTATGTCAAACGAAATATATATGTAGCAGAGGGCAACATACACTATTGCAGCATAACCAAGGCCCTGGCAAAGTCGCTGGTCATTTCATAAGCTGCGATCATACTATAGGTAGTCTGTTCGTGGTCCGCCAGTATCCGCCGCCTGCCTACCTTGGGCCAGACGTATCCGAGCATGGTCTTGACCATCTGTGAGGAGGTGACCTCGGGTCCCTGCACGCTCCCGAGGCTCTCGCGAGAGAGAGTGGAGTTTCCCGGGTGGAAACAGCCGCGCACCAGCGGCGGACTGCCGAGCAGACCTGTGACGTATGGACGCGCACTGAGCTGTTAGACGGACGGGAGGAGATACACATACACGGAGGTACACAGAGAGGCATACAAAGACAAGGAGAGACAGCACAGAAACACGGACATGGAGACACAGATACGCTACAAGACACGGAAACAACCAAGAGACACAGGGAGAGACACGGAGACGCCAACAAGACACGGGAGGCATGAAGACGAGATACTGGGGATAAGGAGACACTACAGGGACACGCCAACATTGCAGACAGACACATGCTTTGGTGTTATAATATGTAAGGCAGGGTCAGCTGACAGAGGCGAATGCGCTAGCGGTAGCGAGAAAGGAGGAATTGAGTAAGTGCAACACACAAACAAAACAGCTTAAAGACGAGAGAGTAGCGCCACAGTTTGGTGAGCGAATGTAAGAAACATAGGCTGTGCGGGGGGACTGCAAACACGTGGGCATCATACCTGAGCTTTGAACACCTGATGACAGCTCTTAGCGTCACAGAACCGACTGTAAACACGGGTTGTCAATACTGATATGCCAAAGCGCGATCGTTAATCGGGTGCTTTCTTGCCGCTGTCCCATCCCGTTATCGAGTAAGTCTCCATGCCGTCTCTCGTGTGCCCAGAACCTAACCTAACCTACTCCAGCGAGCGAGCGGTCACTCCACCCTGGGGGAGAGACCGCTCGCGTTCTCTCTGCGTGGCCTTACGTCTGCGACTGTGGCTGGGTCTACTTGCCAGCCGGTGAGCGCCGGCGGTGGTCACGGCGACCGCGGCTGGAAGCAGTCAGGCAGCAGGTCAGGCAGTGTCGGTCGGGCAGCGTGGCACTGAGTCGTGTCCTGTACGCTGTACAATGTACACTGTACACTGTACAGGGTGTACAGGGTGTACGTACAGAGCGAGCCTCGCCGACCAGGACGGGCTGGGTGCACGGCGAGAGGAGGGCGTTTAGTGCGCGGACAGGGAGCGGGTACCAAGCAGCGTGCACAGCGCAGCAGAGCTGGGGCTAAAATTCCTGTGGGGCAAGCTGTACAGGGTAAGGCGACACACGGGTCAGCCAGACAGACATGTGCATGGATCCCAGAAAAGGATCACACAACAAGGAATATCTCTCTAACATTTCAGAGAAGGAAAAAATATATCTGAACAGATCTCAAGACAAAAGCCAATAGCAGATCCTCGACCCCAGTTACTCTCGATTAAAGATCATGGATCCAACAGAATCTCACGGCACAATAACTGGATCACGGCGGATCTCTCGAAAAACTTTTAAAACGGATCTAGGACATGGATCTTGTGTCCAGATCCCCAGATATTTAAGGAATCCACGCACATGTCTGCAGCTAACCAGGACAAAGCTATAGTCAAAACGCCAAACATAGCGAAAACGCGTTAAATGAGGGTAGATTAACTATCACACATGGAGCATGCATGAGCTGAAATACTTAACATAGCGGGGCATCACAACAGAAATCACCCGAACCAACCCTAGTGAGCACCAAGCCAGTCCAATAACCATAAAACTCCATACCAACCCTGAACGCCGATTAACACCATGAGTTCCTGTGACCGTGTTTGTGTATGTGTGTTTACCATGGTAATCCCACCTCAGTGCGACACTGACCTGCAGCCTATGGCCGTGTTTGTGTATGTGTGTTTACCATGGTAATCCCATCTCAGTGCGACACTGACCTGCAGCCTATGACCGTGTTTGTATATGTGTGTTTACCATGGTAATCCCATATCAGTGCGACACTGGCCTGTAGCCTATGGCCGTGTTTGTATGTGTTTACCATGGTAATCCCATCTCAGTGCAACACTGACCTGCAGCCTATGACCGTGTTTATGTATGTGTGTTTACCATGGTAATCCCATCTCAGTGCGACACTGACCTGCAACCTATGGCCGTGTTTGTGTATGTGTGTTTACCATGGTAATCCCATCTCAGTGCGACACTGACCTGCAGCCTATGACCGTGTTTGTGTATGTGTGTTTACCATGGTAATCCCATATCAGTGCGACACTGACCTACAGCCTATGACCGTGTTTGTGTATGTGTGTTTACCATGGTAATCCCATATCGGTGCGACACTGACCTGCAGCCTATGACCGTGTTTGTGTATGTGTGTTTACCATGGTAATCACATCTCAGTGCGACACTGACCTGCAGCCTATGACCGTGTGTGTGTGTATGTGTGTTTACCATGGTAATCACATATCAGTGCGACACTGACCTGCAGCCTATGGCCGTGTTTGTGTATGTGTGTTTACCATGGTAATCCCATCTCAGTGCGACACTGACCTGCAGCCTATGACCGTGTTTGTGTATGTGTGTTTACCATGGTAATCCCATCTCAGTGCGACACTGACCTGCAGCCTATGACCGTGTTTGTGTATGTGTGTTTACTATGGTAATTCCATCTCAGTGCGACACTGACCTGTATGCGGTGCCGGCCAGGACAGCCGTACTCGACGACAGAGGGGGCCGCCCCGCAGTGTCAGACGCCATAGCAGCATGACCGACGGCCGACCGAACACTCCTCCCACCGGCTCCTCAGCACCTCAGCACCTCAGCACCTCAGCACCTCAGCACCTCAGCACCTCAGCACCTCAGCACCTCAGCTCCTCAGCTCCTCGGCTCCTCGGCTCCTCGGCTCCTCAGCTCCTCAGCTCCTCAGCTCCTCAGCTCCTCAGCTCCTCAGCTCTTCAGCTCTTCAGCTCTTCAGCTCTTCAGCTCTTCAGCTCTTCAGCTCTTCAGCTCTTCAGCTCTTCAGCTCTTCAGCTCTTCAGCTCTTCAGCTCTTCAGCTCTTCAGCTCTTCAGCTCTTCAGCTCTTCAGCTCTTCAGCTCTTCAGCTCTTCAGCTCTTCAGCTCTTCAGCTCTTCAGCTCTTCAGCTCTTCAGCTCTTCAGCTCTTCAGCTCCTCAGCTCCTCAGCTCCTCAGCTCCTCAGCACCTCAGCACCTCAGCACGAGTAGGGCCGCCGGCTCCTCAGCTTCTCAGCTCCTAAGCTCCTCAGCTCCTCAGCTCCTCAGCTCCTCAGCTCCTCAGCTCCTCAGCTCCTCAGCTCCTCAGCTCCTCAGCTCCTCAGCTCCTCAGCTCCTCAGCTCCTCAGCTCCTCAGCTCCTCAGCTCCTCAGCTCCTCAGCAACTCAGCACCTCAGCTCCTCAGCACCTCAGCACCTCAGCACCTCAGCACCTCAGCACCTCAGCACCTCAGCACCTCAGCACCTCAGCTCCTCAGCACGAGTAGGGCCGCCGGCTCCTCAGCACCTCAGCACCTCAGCACCTCAGCGCAAGGAGACACGTCGGTCAGCCGCCAGCCCTCGGGCGCTTAGCACCTCAGCACCGCAGCACGGCCGCGACACTGAAACACACGGATGGCCACGTCACACGTAGGAACACTCAAAAGATTTGCGGTGTCACGCTGACTGGACTTGGCGATACGTGCAGCTAACAGTGGTATGCTCAGTCGAACCGGCGCGCCAGGTATGCTCAGTCGAACCGGCGCGCCAACAGCAGATCGGGTTAATAGTTCGCGGGGTTTCCCATGAAGACTAAACAACCCAAAACGGAGCGCTGGTGTAATTGTTTTGCGATAAAAAATACGGGAAAGCTTTGGAGACCTACTAGTGTATGTATACACTAATACATGAAATAGTGCAGACATTGTAGGCATTCACAGATCATAATGTCAGTTTTCCTCGTTATTTTTTAGGGCAGTTTCAGCGCTATTCAGTTAAAGTTTCAGCGCCTGTGCCGATGTGTATTCGGCTCGAGGCTGATATCCAAGTTTTGACTGGCATGAAATCATCCACCCCAGCAGCTGTGTTCCAAAAGGCAGGGTCAATGCGTTTGTGTATAGTGATGTGAAAGTCTCAAGTCCAGCGCCTGAACCCATGCAGCTGCTGCAGATGACTCCAATACACATTTGCAGCTATGTATTTACCGTCATCTTTATTCCAATTAATTTGCGTCCCAAATGGCACAATCACGTAGGCCCCAACTCGCGTATACATTCCGGTCTCAAGAATGGCATCAACATTACAACAAAACACGCAGTAATTCACAGCTTTAGCATCACCTCAGTCTCGTCATTGTGCAAAACTTTACAGCTTTTCCATCAGCCTGCATGCGTCGCTCATTGCCGCCTCTTCTACAGAATAGTGCTCGCCGTTGTCTCCCTGAGTATCGCTTACTGTGACGACATCTCCCAGCCGCGTACCGTACGCGGCGCACACCAGACCGCCCGTCCCGCGCCACGGCGCCATCTCCCACACATGCTCTCGCAGAACAAGTTGCCACTCCTGGAGCAGGACGGAGCAGACCCGCAGCGCGTCGCTGGGCGCCGGCAGGGCTCGCTGCGCCGCCAGACAGGCCTCCAGGTGGCGCACCAGCCGCACCAGCAGGGCGGCCAGCAACCGACGCACCGCCGCCGGCGCCGTCAGCTCCTCCGGCGCTAGACGCCACACGTCCGCCGCCCGCCCCGCGGCCCGCTCCGTCGGAGTCAGAGCCGACAGGTACAGTCGCACCGCCAGCCCCCAGGAGGCGCCCGACCGACCCACAGACAGGTCCCCGGCCGGCCTGGCGTCCCCCACCGCCCCCGCCGCCGCCGCCAGCGGCACCCACTCGGCCGGCACCAGCACCGCGTCCTGGCTGTTGCCCGACACCACGAACCCGTAGTCGAGCAGCAGGCGCAGGTTGTCATGAGGACCGTAGTTGATGAACACCTGCTCACCGGCGGCGAACCTGTCTTCGGTGGCAAGCTCGTAACAGCCGCCGGCGACGCGGCTACCCATGCTCGCTGTCGGCGAGTGGTTGAACAGATCCAGGAACGGCGCCAAGGCGAGGTTGTCCTCGCTGAACACACCCGGCGCGTGAGATGGATCCAGGAAGACGGCGCGCGTGTTGACGGTGAACCAGGCGTGTCGGAACTCGTCCTCTGAGATCTCCGAGCCGGCGGTGGACGGCGCAGAGGTCTCGCGCAGCAGCCGGCGGGCGCGCTGCAGCTGCCGCTGGAGGAGGGCATGCTGGCTCCGCGCGGCGGAGAGCAGCGCCTCCGGCAGCAGGTCAGCGGTCAGCTCGTGATGCTCACAGAAGGCCGGCGTGGTGTAGGTGCGCGGCAGTGAGTCCAGGTAGGGCTGCCAGCGGGAGTCGGTGCCGCGGCGCCGCTCCAGCGCCAGCCACAGGCTGACGGCCAGCTGCGCCGAGACGGCCGGCCGGGCGGCCCGCAGCGCCGGGCCCAGCTCCGAGCACAGCGCCGTGGCCGAGCTGACCAGCAGCGGCAGCGGGATCGAGATGAGCGTGGCGCCCGGCCGCAGCGGCACGCGGCTCAGCAAGCCGCGGCCCGTGGCCGGGAACAGGGCCGGACTCAGCGGGCCGGGCCCCGACCACTGGTGACGCAGCATCCACTGCGTCAGCTCGGCCAGACCAGCCGACACGTTAATCGGTTTCTCCGCAGCAATAATGCGATTTCGACGGCGACGTCTTTTTGTTCTTCCCATGCTTGAAATTACCTGAAATGTAATGTTTCGTTTACAGGGATGAACAACTGGTACGCAACATGCTGCATGCGGCATCCTCGTGACTTTGGGTGCGTCACAGTTGTTGCAAAGCAATCTCTTTGTACATTTAACATGTCGAACGTCTTTTCGCATGGATAATCGCGAATCCAAGTGACAAATACCTATCGCAACCGTTAATGCGTGTCTTGAATGGTGTGGATGTTCGCTGGATGTCATCTAATGGATATAGTAGGGATCCCCCACTAACTCGAAAACTAAAAGGGCGAGAAAGACGCAGAAAAATGCGTTTGAAAGCTCTCGACAATGACATTCGAAGTTACTTCGGGCATGTTTTGGC
>JAXIVJ010003956.1:0-88170 GCA_036785665.1 Chirona hameri | reverse complement strand
ATATATATATATATATATATATATATATATATATATATATATATATATATATATATATATATATATATATATATATATATATATATATATATATATATATATATATATATATATATATATATATATATATATATATATATATATATATATATATATATATATATATATATATATATATATATATATATATATATATATATATATATATATATATATGCGCGGCAGTCGTATTTTCGCTATAAGTTGATGAGTGAGTTTGATCTCATTACTTTGAGCCATGTCAACGTCAAACTGCTGGCCGGAACTCGTTGTAATTTTTCTTCAGCATGTTAACCACGTCATCACAGAGACTTGTGGTAAATGGCGCATTCACAGAATGCAAACTTCTATTATAATCAGTCTTCAAGTACGTCATACCGCGGCGTGTGCATTTGGCTATTTTAATCGCCGAAAGTGTCGGATTTTCATCTTTCAAAGGCAATAAGTCGGGTCATTTTTGACGATAGCAATTTTAGACTTGTCAGAGATATTCATTGTAATAGTCGCAACAAGTGATATTTTGGATTCTGTGTTTGAAGAAATATCACGTGCAAATACGGATAATTTGCCGTATTTTTTTAACAACTTGCCGATCAAACTGTCCAGAAGCGTTTCACTCGAAAACTAGTTGCTGAAATGACTTGTTATTTTAAATAATGTTTCGCCTATCTTTTTATAGTATCTGTACAATTTGACAAGTATAACTGTGATACTTTTTTAAATACGATGAGTTGATGTCCTATATACAGATGCTCTATATACAAAGATACTAGCCGGAAATCGTTGTGATTTATTCACTGGGGGGGGGGGGGGATCCCCCCCCCCCCGTGAGCCGTTTCCCCCTCCCCCAGTCCAGAAATTTTGCTCTCCTGATTTAATTCATTCCGTGTCATTTTTCGTTTGATATGTATTAAAATAAAATATACTTACCTGTTAATGAAATTATAAAAATTAAATGATAAATTCCATGCTATTCCTAAGTCAATCAACGGACATTCGTTTGCGGTCGGAACCATAATCTTAATAACATATTGGAACCTGACAGTTCAGCCCACCCTTTTCAATGACAGGGGGTGGGCTTCGCAATTAAAACATCATAGCCAGTATTCGAATAGTTGGATTGACATTGCATGCCATTTAAAATCTACCTCAATGCCAAATCTCCATATCTATGATCTCTGAAATTGTTTGAATCTTGTTACATTGTATGTCTGACGTTGACAAGGCAATCAGGCCACCCGGCCACACACGCAATATTTTCCCAGCCCCGTCACAGATGCGCTCATTCTGTTGACATTATTTGTATCAATTTGTTTGCTACAGGATGCATTGGCGGATCCAGCCGTCGGTTTTGGGGGGGGGGGGGGCAACTTTTTGTGGCAAAAAGGTACCCCATTATTTTTCTCCGCGGATTTGGGCCGGTTACCTTATTTTGGTATTCGAGCATACAAAATTCACTTTTCAAATTCACAACAAAACAAAATTGGGGTTGAAAAAAAAATTGGAAATCCGAGTCATTTTGAAGAAAATGTATTTTCCCTTCTTTTCGCGTGTTTTATTTGCAATTTGCTTGCAAACTCTGATATCTACGATTTGCCAAACATTTATCGTTTTTCCACCAAAAATGGCATGACATGACGTCATTAAAACGTCATTATCTCCCAAAATACTACATCAATTTCATTTAGAGTTGGTGAGAAGACTTAGACTTGATGCAGGATAAGGTACTGAAAGTTTCACGTTGATATCTATCATAGTTTTCAGGTTATTGAGAAAATCAGTGAGGGGAAGATTCTGCCCCCCCCCCCCGCGGGTTCGGACAAAAAATCACATAGAGGTCAAAGGTCAAGGTCACGGGGCCGAATACGATATTTTAAGCTTCGGTACCAGCTTGTGTACCCTCTAGTTTTTAGTTTACCGTCCGATTTGCTTGCAATGGGCAAAAAGGGACTCGTCGGCATTCCAGCTTGCGTCAGGAAAAACAAAAAATCACCTAGAGGTCCAAGGTCAAGGTCACGGGGAAGAATACGAGATTTTAAGCTTCGGTACCAGCTTGTGTACCATCTAGTTTTTTTTCTCTCGTTTACCGTCCGATTTGCTCGCAATGGGAAAAAGGGACTGTCCGGCACCCCACCTTTTGTCAGGAATAACAAAAAATCACCTAGAGGTCAAAGGTCAAGGTCACGAGGACGAATACGAGATTCTAAGCTTCGGTACCAGGTTGTGTACCCTCTAGTTTTTTTTTCGTTTACCTTACGATCTGCTCGCAATGCAAAAAAGGGACTCGCTGGCACCCTAGCTTGCGTCAGGAAAAACAAAAATCACATAGAGGTCAAAGGTCAAGGTCACGGGGACGAATACGAGATTTTAAGCTTCGGTACAAGCTTGTGTATCCTCTAGTTTTTTAGTTTACCGTCCGATTTGCTTGCAATGGGCAAAAAGGGACTCGACGACACCCCAGCTTGCGTCAGGTAAAACAAAACATCACCTAGAGGTCCAAGGTCAAAGTCACGGGGACGAATACGAGATTTTAAGCTTCGGTACCAGCTTGTGTACCTTCTAGTTTTTTTTTTCGTTTACCGTCCGATTGGCTTGCAATGGTCAAAAAAGGACTTGCCGGCACGTTAGCTTGCGTCAGGAAAAACAAAAAGTCATCCAGAGGTCAAAGGTCAAGGTCACGGGGACGAAAACGAGATTTTAAGCTTCGGTACCAGCATGGTGTACCCTCTATTTTTTTTTCGTTTACCGTCCAATCTGCTCGCAATGGAAAAAAGGGACTCGCTGGCACCCTAGCTTACGTCAGGAAAAACAAAAAAATACATAGAGGTCAAAGGTCAAGGTCACGGGGACGAATACGAGATTTTAAGCTTCGGTACCAGCTTGTGTACCCTCTAGTTTTTTAGTTCACCGTCCGATTTGCTTGCAATGGGCAAAAAGGGACTCGGCGGCACCCCAGCTTGCGTCAGGTAAAACAAAACATCTTAGAGGTCAAAGGTAAAAGTGACGGGGACGAATACGAGATTCCAAGCTTCGGTACCAGCATGGTGTACCCTCTAGTTTTTTTTAGTTTACAATCCGATTTGCTCGCAATGGGCAAAAAGGAAATTGCCGGCACGTTAGCTTGCGTCAGGAAAAACACAAAGTCATCCAGAGGTCAAAGGTCAAGGTCACGGGGACGAATACGAAATTCTAAGCTTCGGTACCAGCATGGTGTACCCTCTAGTTTTTTTGTTTACCGTCCGATTTACTCGCAATGGGCAAAAAGGGACTCGCCGGCACCTGAAATTGCGTCAGGAAAAAAAACATCACCTAGAGGTCAAAGGTCAAGGTCACGGGGACGAATACGAGATTTTAAGCTTCGGTACCAGCTTGTGTACCTTCTAGTTTTTTTCTCTCGTTTACAGTCCGATTTGCTTGCAATGGTCAAAAAGGGACTCGACAGCACCCCAGCTTGCGTCAGGAAAAACAAAACATCACCTAGAGGTCAAAGGTCAAGGTCACGGTGACGAATACGAGATTTTAAGCTTCGGTACCAGCTTGTGTACCCTTTAGTTTTTTGTTTACCGTCCGATTTGCTTGCAATGGGCAAAAAGGGACTCGACGGCACCCCAGCTTGCGTCAAGAAAAACAGAACATCACCTAGAGGTCAAAGGTCAAGGTCACGGGGATGAATACGAAATTTTAAGCTTCGGTACCAGCTTGTGTACCCTCTAGTTTTTTTTTGTTTACCGTCCGATCTGCTCGCAATGGGAAAAAAGGACTCGCTGGCACCCTAGCTTGCGTCAGGAAAAACAAAAGATCACAGAGGTCAAAGGTCAAGGTCACGGGGACGAATACGAGATTTTAAGCTTCGGTACCAGCTTGTGTACCTTCTAGTTTTGTTCTCTCGTTTACCGTCCGATTTGCTTGTAATGGTCAAAAAGGGACTCGACAGCACCCCAGCTTGCGTCAGGAAAAACAAAACATCACCTAGAGGTCAAAGGTCAAGGTCACGGTGACGAATACGAGATTTTAAGCATTGGTACCAGCTTGTGTACCCTTTAGTTTTTTGTTTACCGTCCGATTTGCTTGCAATGGTCAAAAAGGGACTCGACGGCACCCCAGCTTGCTTCAAGAAAAACAGAACATCACCTAGAGGTCAAAGGTCAAGGTCACGGGGATGAATACGAAATTTTAAGCTTCGGTACCAGCTTGTGTACCCTCTAGTTTTTTTTTGTTTACCGTCCGATCTGCTCGCAATGGAAAAAAAGGACTCGCTGGCACCCTAGCTGGCGTCAGGAAAAACAAAAAATCACAGAGGTCAAAGGTCAAGGTCACGGGGACGAATACGATATTTTAAGCTTCGGTACCAGCTTGTGTACCCTCTAGTTTTTTAGTTTACCGTCTGATTTGCTTACAATGGGCAAAAAGGGACTCGTTGGCACCCCAGCTTGCGTCAGGTAAATTAAAACATCGCCTAGAGGTCAAAGGTGAAGGTCACGGGGACGAATACGAGATTTTAAGCTTCGGTACCAGCTTGTGTACCTTCTAGTTTTTTTTATCTCGTTTACCGTCCGATTTGCCTGCAATGGTCAAAAAGGGACTCGACGGCACCCCAGCTTGCTTCAAGAAAAACAGAACATCACCTAGAGGTCAAAGGTCAAGGTCACGGGGATGAATACGAAATTTTAAGCTTCGGTACCAGCTTGTGTACCCTCTAGTTTTTTTTTGTTTACCGTCCGATCTGCTCGCAATGGGAAAAAAAGGACTCGCTGGCACCCTAGCTGGCGTCAGAAAAAAAAATCACAGAGTTCAAAGGTCAAGGTCACGGGGACGAATACGATATTTTAAGCTTCGGTACCAGCTTGTGTACCCTCTAGTTTTTTAGTTTACCGTCTGATTTGCTTGCAATGGGCAAAAAGGGACTCGTTGGCACCCCAGCTTGCGTCAGGTAAAACAAAACATCACCTAGAGGTCAAAGGTGAAGGTCACGGGGACGAATACGAGATTCTAAGCTTCGGTACCAGCATGGTGTACCCTCTAGTTTTTTTTTAGTTTACAATCCGATTTGCTCGCAATGGGCAAAACGGGAATTGCCGGCGCATTAGCTTGCGTCAGGAAAAACAAAAAGTCATCCAGAGGTCAAAGGTCAAGGTTACGGGGACGAATACGAGATTCTAAGCTTCGGTACCAGCATGGTGTACCCTCTAGTTTTTTTTTCGTTTACCGTCCGATTTGCTCGCAATGGGCAAAAAAGGACTCGCCGGCACCTTAGCTTGCGTCAGGAAAAACAAAACATCACCTAGAGGTCAAAAGTCAAGGCCACGGGGACGAATACGAGATTTTAAGCTTCGGTACCAGCTTGTGTACCCTCTAGTTTTTTTTCTTTTACCGTCCGATTTGCTCGCAATGGGCAAAAAGGGACTCGCCGGCACGTTAGCTTGCGTCAGGAAAAACAAAATATCACCTAGAGGTCAAAGGTCAAGGTCACGGTGACGAATACGAGATTTTAAGCTTCGGTACCAGCTTGTGTACCCTCTAGTTTTTTTGTTCACCTCCGATTTGCTCGCAATGGGCAAAAAGGGACTTGCCGGCACGTTAGCTTGCGTCAGGAAAAACAAAAAGTAATCCAGAGGTCAAAGGTCAAGGTCACGGGGACGAATACGAGGTTTTAAGCTTCGGTACCAGCATGGTGTACCCTCTAGTTTTTTTCGTTTACCGTCCAATTTGCTCGCAATGGGCAAAAAGGGACTCGCCGGCACCCCACCTTGCGTCAGGAAAAACCAAATCACCTAGAGGTCCAAGGTCAAGGTCACGGGGACGAATACGAGATTTTAAGCTTCGGTACCAGCTTGTGTACCTTCTAGTTTTTTAGTTTACCGTCCAATTTGCTCGCAATGGGAAAAAAGGGACTCGCCGGCAACCCACCTTGCGTCAGGAATAACAAAAAATTACCTAGAGGTCAAAGGTCAAGGTTACGGGGACGAATACGAGATTCTAAGCTTCGGTACCAGCTTGTGTACCCTCTAGTTTTTTCGTTTACCGTCTGATCTGCTCGCAATGGAAAAAGGGACTCGCTGGCACCCTAGCTTACGTCAGGAAAAACAAAAAAATACATAAAGGTCAAAGGTCAAGGTCACGGGGACGAATACGAGATTTTAAGCTTCGGTACCAGCTTGTGTAACCTCTAGTTTTTTAGTTCACCGTCCGATTTGCTTGCAATGGGCAAAAAGGGACTCGGCGGCACCCCAGCTTGCGTCAGGTAAAACAAAACATCACCTAGAGGTCAAAGGTAAAAGTGACGGGGACGAATACGATATTCTAAGCTTCGGTACCAGCATGGTGTACCCTCTAGTTTTTTAGTTTACAATCTGATTTGCTCGCAATGGGCGAAAAGGAACTCGCCGGCACGTTAGCTTGCGTCAGGAAAAACACAAAGTCATCCAGAGGTCAAAGGTCAAGGTCACGGGGAAGAATACGAAATTCTAAGCTTCGGTACCAGCATGGTGTACCCTCTAATTTTTTCGTTTACCGTCCGATTTGCTCGCAATGGGCAAAAAGGGACTCGCCGGCACCTGAATTTGCGTCAGGAAAAAAAAACATCACCTAGAGGTCAAAGGTCAAGGTCACGGGGACGAATACGATATTTTAAGCTTCGGTACCAGCTTGTGTACCTTCTAGTTTTTTTATCTCGTTTACCGTCCGATTTGCTTGCAATGGTCAAAAAGGGACTCGACAGCACCCCAGCTTGCGTCAGGAAAAACAAAACATCACCTAGAGGTCAAAGGTCAAGGTCACGGTGACGAATACGAGATTTTAAGCTTCGGTACCAGCTTGGGTACCCTTTAGTGTTTTGTTTACCGTCCAATTTGCTTGCAATGGGCAAAAAGGGACTCGACGGCACCCCAGCTTGCGTCAAGAAAAACAGAACATCACCTAGAGGTCAAAGGTCAAGGTCACGGGGATGAATACGAAATTTTAAGCTTCGGTACCAGCTTGTGTACCCTCCAGTTTTTTTTTGTTTACCGTCCGATCTGCTCGCAATGGAAAAAAAGGACTCGCTGGCACCCTAGCTTGCGTCAGGAAAAACAAAAAATCACAGAGGTCAAAGGTCAAGGTCACGGGGACGAATACGATATTTTAAGCTTCGGTACCAGCTTGTGTACCCTCTAGTTTTTTTCGTTTACCGTCTGATTTGCTTGCAATGGGCAAAAAGGGACTCGTTGGCACCCCAGCTTGCGTCAGGTAAAACAAAACATCACCTAGAGGTCAAAGGTAAAGGTCACGGGGACGAATACGAGATTCTAAGCTTCGGTACCAGCATGGTGTACCCTCTAGCTTTTTTTTAGTTTACAATCCGATTTGCTCGCAATGGGCAAAACGGAAATTACCGGCACGTTAGCTTGCGTCAGGAAAAACAAAAAGTCATCCAGAGGTCAAAGGTCAAGGTCACGGGGACGAATACGAGATTCTAAGCTTCGGTACCAGCATGGTGTACCCTCTAGTTTTTTTTTCGTTTACCGTCCGATTTGCTCGCAATGGGCAAAAAAGGACTCGCCGGCACCTTAGCTTGCGTCAGGAAAAACAAAACATCACCTAGAGGTCAAAAGTCAAGGCCACGGGGACGAATACGAGATTTTAAGCTTCGGTACCAGCTTGTGTACCCTCCAGTTTTTTTTCTTTTACCGTCCGATTTGCTCGCAATGGGCAAAAAGGAACTCGCCGGCACGTTAGCTTGCGTCAGGAAAAACAAAACATCACCTAGAGGTCAAAGGTCACGGTCACGGTGACGAATACGAGATTTTAAGCTTCGGTACCAGCTTGTGTACCCTCTAGTTTTTTTGTTAACCTCCGATTTGCTCGCAATGGGCAAAAAGGGACTTGCCGGCACGTTAGCTTGCGTCAGGAAAAACAAAAAGTAATCCAGAGGTCAAAGGTCAAGGTCACGGGGACGAATACGAGATTTTAAGCTTCGGTACCAGCATGGTGTACCCTCTAGTTTTTTTTCGTCTACCGTCCCATTTGCTCGCAATGGGCAAAAAGGGACTCGCCGGCACCCCACCTTGCGTCAGGAAAAACAAAAAATCACCTAGAGGTCCAAGGTCAAGGTCACGGGGACGAATACGAGATTTTAAGCTTCGGTACCAGCTTGTGTACCCTCTAGTTTTTTTTTCTCTTACCGTCCGATTTGCTCGCAATGGGCAAAAAGGGACTCGTCGGCACGTTAGCTTGCGTCAGGAAAAACAAAACACCACCTAGAGGTCAAAGGTCACGGTCACGGTGACGAATACGAGATTTTAAGCTTCGGTACCAGCTTGTGTACCCTCTAGTTTTTTTGTTAACCTCCGATTTGCTCGCAATGGGCAAAAAGGGACTTGCCGGCACGTTAGCTTGCGTCAGGAAAAACAAAAAGTAATCCAAAGGTCAAAGGTCAAGCTCACGGGGACGAATACGAGATTTTAAGCTTCGGTACCAGCATGGTGTACCCTCTAGTTTTTTTTTCGTTTACCGTCCCATTTGCTCGCAATGGGCAAAAAGGGACTCGCCGGCACCCCACCTTGCGTCAGGAATAACAAAAAATCACCTAGAGGTCAAAGGTCAAGGTTACGGGGACGAATACGAGATTCTAAGCTTCGGTACCAGCTTGTGTACCCTCTAGTTTTTTCGTTTACCGTCCGATCTGCTCGCAATGGAAAAAAGGGACTCGCTGGCACCCTAGCTTACGTCAGGAAAAACAAAAAAAATACATAGAGGTCAAAGGTCAAGGTCACGGGGACGAATACGAGATTTTAAGCTTCGGTACCAGATTGTGTACCCTCTAGTTTTTTAGTTCACCGGCCGATTTGCTTGCAATGGGCAAAAAGGGACTCGGCGGCACCCCAGCTTGCGTCAGGTAAAACAAAACATCACCTAGAGGTCAAAGGTAAAAGTGACGGGGACGAATACGAGAATCTAAGCTTCGGTACCAGCATGGTGTACCCTCTAGTTTTTTAGTTTACAATCCGATTTGCTCGCAATGGGCGAAAAGGAACTCGCCGGCACGTTAGCTTGCGTCAGGAAAAACACAAAGTCATCCAGAGGTCAAAGGTCAAGGTCACGGGGACGAATACGAAATTCTAAGCTTCGGTACCAGCATGGTGTACCCTCTACTTTTTTCGTTTACCGTCCGATTTGCTCGCAATGGGCAAAAAGGGACTCGCCGGTACCTGAATTTGCGTCAGGAAAAAAAAAACATCACCTAGAGATCAAAGGTCAAGGTCACGGGGACGAATACGAGATTTTAAGCTTCGGTACCAGCTTGTGTACCTTCTAGTTTTTTTTATCTCGTTTACCTTCCGATTTGCTTGCAATGGTCAAAAAGGGACTCGACAGCACCCCAGCTTGCGTCAGGAAAAAACAAAACATCACCTAGAGGTCAAACGTCAAGGTCACGGTGACGAATACGAGATTTTAAGCTTCGGTACCAGCTTGTGTACCCTTTAGTTTTTTGTTTACCGTCCGATTTGCTTGCAATGGGCAAAAAGGGACTCGACGGCACCCCAGCTTGCGTCAAGAAAAACAGAACATCACCTAGAGGTCAAAGGTCAAGGTCACGGGGATGAATTCGAAATTTTAAGCTTCGGTACCAGCTTGTGTACCCTCTAGTTTGTTTTTGTTTACCGTCCGATCTGCTCGCAATGGAAAAAAAAGGATTCGCTGGCACCCTAGCTTGCGTCAGGGAAAACAAAAAATCACAGAGGTCAAAGGTCAAGGTCATGGGGACGAATACGATATTTTAAGCTTCGGTACCAGCTTGTGTACCCTCTAGTTTTTTAGTTTACCGTCCGATGTGCTTGCAATGGGCAAAAAGGGACTCGTTGGCACCCCAGCTTGCGTCAGGTAAAACAAAACATCACCTAGAGGTCAAAGGTAAAGGTCACGGGGACGAATACGAGATTCTAAGCTTCGGTACCAGCATGGTGTACCCTCTAGTTTTTTTTAGTTTACAATCCGATTTGCTCGCAATGGGCAAAAAGGAAATCGCCGGCACGTTAGCTTGCGTCAGGAAAAACAAAAAGTCATCCAGAGGTCAAAGGTCAAGGTCACGGGGACGAATACGAGATTCTAAGCTTCGGTACCAGCATGGTGTACCCTCTAGTTTTTTTTCGTTTACCGTCCGATTTGCTCGCAATGAGCAAAAAAGGACTTGCCGGCACCTTAGCTTGCGTCAGGAAAAACAAAACATCACCTAGATCTCAAAAGTCAAGGCCACGGAACGAATACGAGATTTTAAGCTTCGGTACCAGCTTGTGTACCCTCTAGTTTTTTTCTTTTACCGTCCGATTTGCTCGCAATGGGCAAAAAGGGACTCGCCGGCACGTTAGCTTGCGTCAGGAAAAGCAAAACATCACTTAGAGGTCAAAGGTAAAAGTGACGGGGACGAATACGAGATTCTAAGCTTCGGTACCAGCATGGTGTACCCTCTAGTTTTTTCGTTTACCGTCCGATTTGCTCGCAAAGTGCAAAAAGGGACTCGCCGGCACCTGAATTTGCGTCAGGAAAAAAAACATCACCTAGAGGTCAAAGGTCAAGGTCACGGGGACGAATACGAGATTTTAAGCTTCGGTACCAGCTTGTGTACCTTCTAGTTTTTTTTTATCTCGTTTACCGTCCGATTTGCTTCCAATGGTCAAAAAGGGACTCGACAGCACCCCAGCTTGCGTCAGGAAAAACAAAACATCACCTAGAGGTCAAAGGTCAAGGTCACGGTGACGAATACGAGATTTTAAGCTTCGGTACCAGCTTGGGTACCCTTTAGTTTTTTGTTTACCGTCCGATTTGCTTGCAATGGGCAAAAAGGGACTCGACGGCACCCCAGCTTGCGTCAAGAAAAACAGAGCATCACCTAGAGGTCAAAGGTCAAGGTCACGGGGATGAATACGAAATTTTAAGCTTCGGTACCAGCTTGTGTACCCTCTAGTTTTTTTTTTGTTAACCTCCGATTTGCTCGCAATGGGCAAAAAGGGACTTGCCGGCACGTTAGCTTGCGTCAGGAAAAACAAAAAGTCATCCAGAGGTCAAAGGTCAAGGTCACGGGGACGAATACGAGATTTTAAGCTTCGGTACCAGCTTGTGTACCCTCTAGTTTTTTTTCTTTTACCGTCCGATTTGCTCGCAATGGGCAAAAAGGGACTCGCCGGCACGTTAGCTTGCGTCAGGAAAAACAAAACATCACCTAGAGGTCAAAGGTCAAGGTCACGGTGACGAATACGAGATTTTAAGCTTCGGTACCAGCTTGTGTACCCTCTAGTTTTTTTTTGTTAACCTCCGATTTGCTCGCAATGGGCAAAAAGGGACTTGCCGGCACGTTAGCTTGCGTCAGGAAAAACAAAAAGTCATCCAGAGGTCAAAGGTCAAGGTCACGGGGACGAATACGAGATTTTAAGCTTCGGTACCAGCATGGTGTACCCTCTAGTTTTTTTTCGTTTACCGTCCCATTTGCTCGCAATGGGCAAAAAGGGACTCGCCGGCACCCCACCTTGCGTCAGGAAAACCAAAAAATCACCTAGAGGTCCAAGGTCAAGGTCACGGGGACGAATACGAGATTCTAAGCTTCGGTACCAGCTTGTGTACCCTCTAGTTTTTTCGTTTACCGTCCGATCTGCTCGCAATGGAAAAAAGGGACTCGCTGGCACCCTAGCTTACGTCAGGAAAAACAAAAAAATACATAGAGGTCAAAGGTCAAGGTCACGTGGACGAATACGAGATTTTAAGCTTCGGTACCAGCTTGTGTACCCTCTAGTTTTTTAGTTCACCGTCCGATTTGCTTGCAATGGGCAAAAAGGGACTCGGCGGCACCCCAGCTTGCGTCAGGTAAAACAAAACATCACCTAGAGGTCAAAGGTAAAAGTGACGGGGACGAATACGAGATTCTAAGCTTCGGTACCAGCATGGTGTACCCTCTAATTTTTTAGTTTACAATCCGATTTGCTCGCAATGGGCAAAAAGGAACTTGCCGGCACGTTAGCTTGCGTCAGGAAAAACAAAGTCATCCAGAGGTCAAAGGTCAAGGTCACGGGGACGAATACGAAATTATAAGCTTCGGTACCAGCATGGTGTACCCTCTAGTTTTTTTGTTTACCGTCCGATTTGCTCGCAATGGGCAAAAAGAGACTCGCCGGCACCTGAACTTGCGTCAAGAAAAAAAAAACATCACCTAGAGGTCAAAGGTCAAGGTCACGGGGACGAATACGAGATTCTAAGCATCGGTACCAGCATGGTGTACCCTCTAGTTTTTTTTAGTTTACAATCCGATTTGCTCGCAATGGGCAAAAAGGAAATCGCCGGCACGTTACCTTGCATCAGGAAAAACAAAAAGTCATCCAGAGGTCAAAGGTCAAGGTCACGGGGACGAATACGAGATTCTAAGCTTCGGTACCAGCATGGTGTACCCTCTATTTTTTTTTCTCGTGTACCGTCCGATTTGCTCGCAATGGGCAAAAAAGGACTTGCCGGCACCTTAGCTTGCGTCAGGAAAAACAAAACATCACCTAGAGGTCAAAAGTCAAGGCCACGGGGACGAATACGAGATTTTAAGCTTCGGAACCAGCTTGTATACCCTCTAGTTTTTTTTCTCTTACCGTCCGATTTGCTCGCAATGGGCAAAAAGGGACTCGTCGGCACGTTAGCTTGCGTCAGGAAAAACAAAACACCACCTAGAGGTCAAAGGTCACGGTCACGGTGACGAATACGAGATTTTAAGCTTCGGTACCAGCTTGTGTACCCTCTAGTTTTTTTTGTTAACCTCCGATTTGCTCGCAATGGGCAAAAAGGGACTTGCCGGCACGTTAGCTTGCGTCAGGAAAAACAAAAAGTAATCCAAAGGTCAAAGGTCAAGGTCACGGGGACGAATACGAGATTTTAAGCTTCGGTACCAGCATGGTGTACCCTCTAGTTTTTTTTCGTTTACCGTCCCATTTGCTCGCAATGAGCAAAAAGGGACTCGCCGGCACCCCACCTTGCGTCAGGAAAAACAAAAAATCACCTAGAGGTCCAAGGTCAAGGTCACGGGGACGAATACGAGATTTTAAGCTTCGGTACCAGCTTGTGTACCTTCTAGTTTTTTCGTTTACCGTCCAATTTGCTCGCAATGGGAAAAAAGGGACTCGCCGGCAACCCACCTTGCGTCAGGAATAACAAAAAGTCACCTAGAGGTCAAAGGTCAAGGTTACGGGGACGAATACGAGATTCTAAGCTTCGGTACCAGCTTGTGTACCCTCTAATTTTTTCGTTTACCGTCCGATCTGCTCGCAATGGAAAAAAGGGACTCGCTGGCACCCTAGCTTACGTCAGGAAAAACAAAAAAATACATAGAGGTCAAAGGTCAAGGTCACGGGGACGAATACGAGATTTTAAGCTTCGGTACCAGCTTGTGTACCCTCTAGTTTTTTAGTTCACCGGCCGATTTGCTTGCAATGGGCAAAAAGGGACTCGGCGGCACCCCAGCTTGCGTCAGGTAAAACAAAACATCACCTAGAGGTCAAAGGTAAAAGTGACGGGGACGAATACGAGATTCTAAGCTTCGGTACCAGCATGGTGTACCCTCTAGTTTTTTAGTTTACAATCCGATTTGCTCGCAATGGGCGAAAAGGAACTCGCCGGCACCTTAGCTTGCGTCAGGAAAAACACAAAGTCATCCAGAGGTCAAAGGTCAAGGTCACGGGGACGAATACGAAATTCTAAGCTTCGGTACCAGCATGGTGTTCCCTCTACTTTTTTCGTTTACCGTCCGATTTGCTCGCAATGGGCAAAAAGGGACTCGCCGGTACCTGAATTTGCGTCAGGAAAAAAAAACATCACCTAGAGATCAAAGGTCAAGGTCACGGGGACGAATACGAGATTTTAAGCTTCGGTACCAGCTTGTGTACCCTCTAGTTTTTTTTTAGTTTACAATCCGATTTGCTCACAATGGGCAAAAAGGAAATCGCCGGCACGTTAGCTTGCGTCAGGAAAATTAAAAAGTCATCCAGAGGTCAAAGGTCAAGGTCACGGGGACGAATACGAGATTCTAAGCTTCGGTACCAGCATGGTGTACCCTCTAGTTTTTTTCGTTTACCGTCCGATTTGCTCGCAATGGGCAAAAAAGGACTTGCCGGCACCTTAGCTTGCTTCAAGAAAAACAAAACATCACCTAGATCTCAAAAGTCAAGGCCACGGAACGAATACGATATTTTAAGCTTCGGTACCAGCTTGTGTACCCTCTAGTTTTTTTCTTTTACCGTCCGATTTGCTCGCAATGGGCAAAAAGGGACTCGCCGGCACGTTAGCTTGCGTCAGGAAAAGCAAAACATCACTTAGAGGTCAAAGGTCAAGGTCACGGTGACGAATACGAGATTTTAAGCTTCGGTACCAGCTTGTGTACCCTCTAGTTTTTTTTTGTTAACCTCCGATTTGCTCGCAATGGGCAAAAAGGGACTTGCCGGCACGTTAGCTTGCGTCAGGAAAAACGAAAAGTCATCCAGAGGTCAAAGGTCAAGGTCACGGGGACGAATACGAGATTTTAAGCTTCGGTACCAGCATGGTGTACCCTCTAGTTTATTTTCGTTCACCGTCCCATTTGCTCGCAATGGGCAAAAAGGGACTCGCCGGCACCCTACCTTGCGTCAGGAAAACAAAAAATCACCGAGAGGTCCAAGGTCAAGGTCACGGGGACGAATACGAGATTTTAAGCTTCGGTACCAGCTTGTGTACCTTCTAGTTGTTTCGTTTACCGTCCAATTTGCTCGCAATGGGCAAAAAGAGACTCGCCGGCACCTGAACTTGCGTCAAGAAAAAAAAACATCACCTAGAGGTCAAAGGTCAAGGTCACGGGGACGAATACGAGATTTTAAGCTTCGGTACCAGCTTGTGTACCTTCTAGTTTTTCTTCTTCTCTTGTTTACCGTCCGATTTGCTTGCAATGGTCAAAAAGGGACTCGACAGCACCCCAGCTTGCGTCAGGAACAAACAAAACATCACCTAGAGGTCAAACGTCAAGGTCACGGTGACGAATACGAGATTTTAAGCTTCGGTACCAGCTTGTGTACCCTTTAGTTTTTTGTTTACCGTCCGATTTGCTTGCAATGGGCAAAAAGGGACACGACGGCACCCCAGCTTGCGTCAAGAAAAACAGAACATCACCTAGAGGTCAAAGGTCAAGGTCACGGGGATGAATACGAAATTTTAAGCTTCGGTACCAGCTTGTGTACCCTCTAGTTTTTTTTTGTTTGCCGTCCGATCTGCTCGCAATGGAAAAAAGGATTCGCTGGCACCCTAGCTTGCGTCAGGGAAAACAAAAAATCACAGAGGTCAAAGATCAAGGTCACGGGGACGAATACGATATTTTAAGCTTCGGTACCAGCTTGTGTACCCTCTAGTTTTTTAGTTTACCGTCCGATTTGCTTGCAATGGGCAAAAAGGGACTCGTTGGCACTCCAGCTTGCGTCAGGTAAAACAAAACATCACCTAGAGGTCAAAGGTAAAGGTCACGGGGACGAATACGAGATTCTAAGCTTCGGTACCAGCATGGTGTACCCTCTAGTTTTTTTTTAGTTTACAATCCGATTTGCTCACAATGGGCAAAAAGGAAATCGCCGGCACGTTAGCTTGCGTCAGGAAAAACAAAAAGTCATCCAGAGGTCAAAGGTCAAGGTCACGGGGACGAATACGAGATTCTAAGCTTCGGTACCAGCATGGTGTACCCTCTAGTTTTTTTCGTTTACCGTCCGATTTGCTCGCAATGGGCAAAAAAGGACTTGCCGGCACCTTAGCTTGCGTCAGGAAAAACAAAACATCACCTAGATCTCAAAAGTCAAGGCCACGGAACGAATACGAGATTTTAAGCTTCGGTACCAGCTTGTGTACCCTCTAGTTTTTTTCTTTTACCGTCCGATTTGCTCGCAATGGGCAAAAAGGGACTCGCCGGCACGTTAGCTTGCGTCAGGAAAAGCAAAACATCACTTAGAGGTCAAAGGTCAAGGTCACGGTGACGAATACGAGATTTTAAGCTTCGGTACCAGCTTGTGTACCCTCTAGTTTTTTTTGTTAACCTCCGATTTGCTCGCAATGGGCAAAAAGGGACTTGCCGGCACGTTAGCTTGCGTCAGGAAAAACGAAAAGTCATCCAGAGGTCAAAGGTCAAGGTCACGGGGACGAATACGAGATTTTAAGCTTCGGTACCAGCATGGTGTACCCTCTAGTTTATTTTCGTTTACCGTCCCATTTGCTCGCAATGGGCAAAAAGGGACTCGCCGGCACCCTACCTTGCGTCAGGAAAACAAAAAATCACCGAGAGGTCCAAGGTCAAGGTCACGGGGACGAATACGAGATTTTAAGCTTCGGTACCAGCTTGTGTACCTTCTAGTTGTTTCGTTTACCGTCCAATTTGCTCGCAATGGGAAAAAGGGACTCGCCGGTAACCCACCTTGCGTCAGGAATAACAAAAAATCACCTAGAGGTCAAAGGTCAAGGTTACGGGGACGAATACGAGATTCTAAGCTTCGGTACCAGCTTGTGTACCCTCTAGTTTTTTTTCTTTTACCGTCCGATTTGCTCGCAATGGGCAAAAAGGGACTCGCCGGCACGTTAGGTTGCGTCAGGAAAAACAAAACATCGCCTAGAGGTCAAAGGTCAAGGTCACGGTGACGAATACGTGATTTTAAGCTTCGGTACCAGCTTGTGTACCCTCTAGTTTTTTTTGTTAACCTCCGATTTGCTCGCAATGGGCAAAAAGGGACTTGCCGGCACGTTAGCTTGCGTCAGGAAAAACAAAAAGTCATCCAGAGGTCAAAGGTCAAGGTCACGGGGACGAATACGAGATTTTAAGCTTCGGTACCAGCATGGTGTACCCTCTAGTTTTTTTTTTCGTTTACAATCCCATTTGCTCGCAATGGGCAAAAAGGGACTCGCCGGCACCCCACCTTGCGTCAGGAAAAACAAAAAATCACCTAGAGGTCCAAGGTCAAGGTCACGGGGACGAATACGAGATTCTAAGCTTCGGTACCAGCTTGTGTACCCTCTAGTTTTTTCGTTTACCGTCCGATCTGCTCGCAATGGAAAAAAGGGACTCGCTGGCACCCTAGCTTACGTCAGGAAAAACAAAAAAATACATAGAGGTCAAAGGTCAAGGTCACGTGGACGAATACGAGATTTTAAGCTTCGGTACCAGTTTGTGTACCCTCTAGTTTTTTAGTTCAGCGTCCGATTTGCTTGCAATGGGCAAAAAGGGACTCGGCGGCACCCCAGCTTGCGTCAGGTAAAACAAAACATCACCTAGAGGTCAAAGGTAAAAGTGACGGGGACGAATACGAGATTCTAAGCTTCGGTACCAGCATGGTGTACCCTCTAATTTTTTAGTTTACAATCCGATTTGCTCGCAATGGGCAAAAAGGAACTTGCCGGCACGTTAGCTTGCGTCAGGAAAAACAAAGTCATCCAGAGGTCAAAGGTCAAGGTCACGGGGACGAATACGAAATTATAAGCTTCGGTACCAGCATGGTGTACCCTCTAGTTTTTTTGTTTACCGTCCGATTTGCTCGCAATGGGCAAAAAGAGACTCGCCGGCACCTGAACTTGCGTCAAGAAAAAAAAACATCACCTAGAGGTCAAAGGTCAAGGTCACGGGGACGAATACGAGATTTTAAGCTTCGGTACCAGCTT
Organism: Chirona hameri; assembly: GCA_036785665.1. Classification (NCBI taxonomy): domain Eukaryota; kingdom Metazoa; phylum Arthropoda; class Thecostraca; order Balanomorpha; family Balanidae; genus Chirona; species Chirona hameri. The sequence goes on along the minus strand of JAXIVJ010003956.1, from coordinate 70,476 downwards.
GTGTACCTTCTAGTTTTTTTTTCTCTTGTTTACCGTCCGATTTGCTTGCAATGGTCAAAAAGGGACTCGACAGCACCCCAGCTTGCGTCAGGAAAAACAAAACATCACCTAGAGGTCAAAGGTCAAGGTCACGGTGACGAATACGAGATTTTAAGCTTCGGTACCAGCTTGTGTACCCTTTAGTTTTTTGTTTACCGTCCGATTTGCTTGCAATGAGCAAAAAGGGACTCGACGGCACCCCAGCTTGCGTCAAGAAAAACAGAACATCACCTAGAGGTCAAAGGTCAAGGTCACGGGGATGAATACGAAATTTTAAGCTTCGGTACCAGCTTGTGTTCCCTCTAGTTTTTTTTGTTTACCTTCCAATCTGCTCGCAATGGAAAAAAAGGATTCTCTGGCACCCTAGCTTGCGTCAGGAAAAACAAAAAAATCACAGAGGTCAAAGGTCAAGGTCACGGGGACGAATACGATATTTTAAGCTTCGGTACCAGCCTGTGTACCCTCTAGTTTTTTAGTTTACCGTCCGATTTGCTTGCAATGGGCAAAAAGGGACTCGTTGGCACCCCAGCTTGCGTCAGGTAAAACAAAACATCACCTAGAGGTCAAAGGTAAAGGTCACGGGGACGAATACGAGATTCTAAGCTTCGGTACCAGCATGGTGTACCCTCTAGTTTTTTTTAGTTTACAATCCGATTTGCTCGCAATGGGCAAAAAGGAAATCGCCGGCACGTTAGCTTGCGACAGGAAAAACAAAAAGTCATCTAGAGGTCAAAGGTCAAGGTCACGGGGACGAATACGAGATTCTAAGCTTCGGTACCAGCATGGTGTACCCTCTAGTTTTTTTCGTTTACCGTCCGATTTGCTCGCAATGGGCAAAAAAGGACTTGCCGGCACCTTAGCTTGCGTCAGGAAAAACAAAACATCACCTAGAGGTCAAAAGTCAAGGCCACGGGGACGAATACGAGATTTTAAGCTTCGGTACCAGCTTGTGTACCCTCTAGTTTTTTTCTTTTACCGTCCGATTTGCTCGCAATGGACAAAAAGGGACTCGCCGGCACGTTAGCTTGCGTCAGGGAAAACAAAACATCACCTAGAGGTCAGAGGTCAAGGTCACGGTGACGAATACGAGATTTTAAGCTTCGGTACCAGCTTGTGTACCCTCTAGTTTTTTTTAACCTCCGATTTGCTCGTTATGGGCAAAAAGGGACTTGCCGGCACGTTAGCTTGCGTCAGGAAAAACAAAAAGTCATCCAGAGGTCAAAGGTCAAGGTCACGGGGACGAATACGAGATTTTAAGCTTCGGTACCAGCACGGTGTACCCTCTAGTTTTTTTTTTCGTTTACAATCCCATTTGCTCGCAATGGGCAAAAAGGGACTCGCCGGCACCCCACCTTGCGTCAGGAAAAACAAAAAATCACCTAGAGGTCCAAGGTCAAGGTCACGGGGACGAATACGAGATTCTAAGCTTCGGTACCAGCTTGTGTACCCTCTAGTTTTTTCGTTTACCGTCCGATCTGCTCGCAATGGAAAAAAGGGACTCGCTGGCACCCTAGCTTACGTCAGGAAAAACAAAAAAATACATAGAGGTCAAAGGTCAAGGTCACGTGGACGAATACGAGATTTTAAGCTTCGGTACCAGCTTGTGTACCCTCTAGTTTTTTAGTTCAGCGTCCGATTTGCTTGCAATGGGCAAAAAGGGACTCGGCGGCACCCCAGCTTGCGTCAGGTAAAACAAAACATCACCTAGAGGTCAAAGGTAAAAGTGACGGGGACGAATACGAGATTCTAAGCTTCGGTACCAGCATGGTGTACCCTCTAATTTTTTAGTTTACAATCCGATTTGCTCGCAATGGGCAAAAAGGAACTTGCCGGCACGTTAGCTTGCGTCAGGAAAAACAAAGTCATCCAGAGGTCAAAGGTCAAGGTCACGGGGACGAATACGAAATTATAAGCTTCGGTACCAGCATGGTGTAACCTCTAGTTTTTTTGTTTACCGTCCGATTTGCTCGCAATGGGCAAAAAGAGACTCGCCGGCACCTGAACTTGCGTCAAGAAAAAAAACATCACCTAGAGGTCAAAGGTCAAGGTCACGGGGACGAATACGAGATTTTAAGCTTCGGTACCAGCTTGTGTACCTTCTAGTTTTTTTTTCTCTTGTTTACCGTCCGATTTGCTTGCAATGGTCAAAAAGGGACTCGACAGCACCCCAGCTTGCGTCAGGAAAAACAAAACATCACCTAGAGGTCAAAGGTCAAGGTCACGGTGACGAATACGAGATTTTAAGCTTCGGTACCAGCTTGTGTACCCTTTAGTTTTTTGTTTACCGTCCGATTTGCTTGCAATGAGCAAAAAGGGACTCGACGGCACCCCAGCTTGCGTCAAGAAAAACAGAACATCACCTAGAGGTCAAAGGTCAAGGTCACGGGGATGAATACGAAATTGTAAGCTTCGGTACCAGCTTGTGTACCCTCTAGTTTTTTTTGTTTACCTTCCAATCTGCTCGCAATGGAAAAAAAGGATTCGCTGGCACCCTAGCTTGCGTCAGGAAAAACAAAAAAATCACAGAGGTCAAAGGTCAAGGTCACGGGGACGAATACGATATTTTAAGCTTCGGTACCAGCTTGTGTACCCTCTAGTTTCTTAGTTTACCGTCCGATTTGCTTGCAATGGGCAAAAAGGGACTCGTTGGCACCCCAGCTTGCGTCAGGTAAAACAAAACATCACCTAGAGGTCAAAGGTAAAGGTCACGGGGACGAATACGAGATTCTAAGCTTCGGTACCAGCATGGTGTACCCTCTAGTTTTTTTTAGTTTACAATCCGATTTGCTCGCAATGGGCAAAAAGGAAATCGCCGGCACGTTAGCTTGCGACAGGAAAAACAAAAAGTCATCCAAAGGTCAAAGGTCAAGGTCACGGGGACGAATACGAGATTCTAAGCTTCGGTACCAGCATGGTGTACCCTCTAGTTTTTTTCGTTTACCGTCCGATTTGCTCGCAATGGGCAAAAAAGGACTTGCCGGCACCTTAGCTTGCGTCAGGAAAAACAAAACATCACCTAGAGGTCAAAAGTCAAGGCCACGGGGACGAATACGAGATTTTAAGCTTCGGTACCAGCTTGTGTACCCTCTAGTTTTTTTTCTTTTACCGTCCGATTTGCTCGCAATGGACAAAAAGGGACTCGCCGGCACGTTAGCTTGCGTCAGGAAAAACAAAACATCACCTAGAGGTCAGAGGTCAAGGTCACGGTGACGAATACGAGATTTTAAGCTTCGGTACCAGCTTGTGTACCCTCTAGTTTTTTTTGTTAACCTCCGATTTGCTCGTTATGGGCAAAAAGGGACTTGCCGGCACGTTAGCTTGCGTCAGGAAAAACAAAAAGTCATCCAGAGGTCAAAGGTCAAGGTCACGGGGACGAATACGAGATTTTAAGCTTCGGTACCAGCATGGTGTACCCTCTAGTTTATTTTCGTTTACCGTCCCATTTGCTCGCAATGGGCAAAAAGGGACTCGCTGGCACCCCACCTTGCGTCAGGAAAACAAAAAATCACCGAGAGGTCCAAGGTCAAGGTCACGGGGACGAATACGAGATTTTAAGCTTCGGTACCAGCTTGTGTACCTTCTAGTTGTTTCGTTTACCGTCCAATTTGCTCGCAATGGGAAAAAAGGGACTCGCCGGCAACCCACCTTGCGTCAGGAATAACAAAAAATCACCTAGAGGTCAAAGGTCAAGGTTACGGGGACGAATACGAGATTCTAAGCTTCGGTACCAGCATGGTGTACCCTTTAGTTTTTTTCGTTTACCGTCCGATCTGCTCGCAATGGAAAAAAGGGACTCACTGGCACCCTAGCTTACGTCAGGAAAAACAAAAAAATACATAGAGGTCAAAGGTCAAGGTCACGGGGACGAATACGAGATTTTAAGCTTCGGTACCAGCTTGTGTACCCTCTAGTTTTTTTAGTTCACCGTCCGATTTGCTTGCAATGGGCAAAAAGGGACTCGGCGGCACCCCAGCTTGCGTCAGGTAAACCAAAACATCACCTAGAGGTCAAAGGTAAAAGTGACGGGGACGAATACGAGATTCTAAGCTTCGGTACCAGCATGGTGTACCCTCTAGTTTTTTAGTTTACAATCCGATTTGCTCGCAATAGGCAAAAAGGAACTCGCCGGCACGTTAGCTTGCGTCAGGAAAAACACAAAGTCATCCAGAGGTCAAAGGTCAAGGTGACGGGGACGAATACGAAATTCTAAGCTTCGGTACCAGCATGGTGTACCCTCTAGTTTTTTTTTCGTTTACCGTCCCATTTGCTCGCAATTGGCAAAAAGGGACTCGCCGGCACCCCACCTTGCGTCAGGAAAAACAAAAAATCACCTAGAGGTCGAAGGTCAAGGTCACGGGGACGAATACGAGATTCTAAGCTTCGGTACCAGCTTGTGTACCCTCTAGTTTTTTCGTTTACCGTCCGATCTGCTCGCAATGGAAAAAAGGGACTCGCTGGCACCCTAGCTTACGTCAGGAAAAACAAAAAAATACATAGAGGTCAAAGGTCAAGGTCACGTGGACGAATACGAGATTTTAAGCTTCGGTACCAGCTTGTGTACCCTCTAGTTTTTTAGTTCACCGTCCGATTTGCTTGCAATGGGCAAAAAGGGACTCGGCGGCACCCCAGCTTGCGTCAGGTAAAACAAAACATCACCTAGAGGTCAAAGGTAAAAGTGACGGGGACGAATACGAGATTCTAAGCTTCGGTACCAGCATGGTGTACCCTCTAGTTTTTTTAGTTTACAATCCGATTTGCTCGCAATGGGCAAAAAGGAACTCGCCGGCACGTTAGCTTGCGTCAGGAAAAACACAAAGTCATCCAGAGGTCAAAGGTCAAGGTCACGGGACGAATACGAAATTATAAGCTTCGGTACCAGCATGGTGTACCCTCTAGTTTTTTGTTTACCGTCCGATTTGCTCGCAATGGGCAAAAAGAGACTCGCCGGCACCTTAACTTGCGTCAAGAAAAAAAAAACATCACCTAGAGGTCAAAGGTCAAGGTCACGGGGACGAATACGAGATTTTAAGCTTCGGTACCAGCTTGTGTACCTTCTAGTTTTTTTTTATCTTGTTTACCGTCCGATTTGCTTGCAATGGTCAAAAAGGGACTCGACAGCACCCCAGCTTGCGTCAGGAAAAACAAAACATCACCTAGAGGTCAAAGGTCAAGGTCACGGTGACGAATACGAGATTTTAAGCTTCGGTACCAGCTTGTGTACCCTCTAGTTTTTTTTGTTAACCTCAGATTTGCTCGCAATGGGCAAAAAGGGACTTGCCGGCACGTTAGCTTGCGTCAGGAAAAACAAAAAGTCATCCAGAGGTCAAAGGTCAAGGTCACGGGGACGAAAACGAGATTTTAAGCTTCGGTACCAGCATGGTGTACCCTCTAGTTTATTTTCGTTTACCGTCCCATTTGCTCGCAATGGGCAAAAAGGGACTCGCCGGCACCCCACCTTGCGTCAGGAAAACAAAAAATCACCGAGAGGTCCAAGGTCAAGGTCACGGGGACGAATACGAGATTTTAAGCTTCGGTACCAGCTTGTGTACCTTCTAGTTGTTTCGTTTACCGTCCAATTTTTCGCAATGGGAAAAAAGGGACTCGCTGGCACCCTAGCTTACGTCAGGAAAAACAAAAAAATACATAGAGGTCAAAGGTCAAGGTCACGGGGACGAATACGAGATTTTAAGCTTCGGTACCAGCTTGTGTACCCTCTAGTTTTTTAGTTCACCGTCCGATTTGCTTGCAATGGGCAAACAGGGACTCGGCGGCACCCCAGCTTGCGTCAGGTAAAACAAAACATCACCTAGAGGTCAAAGGTAAAAGTGACGGGGACGAATACGAGATTCTAAGCTTCGGTACCAGCATGGTGTACCCTCTAGTTTTTTAGTTTACAATCCGATTTGCTCGCAATGGGCGAAAAGGAACTCGCCGGCACGTTAGCTTGCGTCAGGAAAAACACAAAGTCATCCAGAGGTCAAAGGTCAAGGTCACGGGGACGAATACGAAATTCTAAGCTTCGGTTCCAGCATGGTGTACCCTCTAGTTTTTTCGTTTACCGTCCGATTTGCTCGCAATGGGCAAAAAGGGACTCGCCGGCACCCCAGCTTGCGTCAGGAAAAACAAAACATCACCTAGAGGTCAAAGGTCAAGGTCACGGTGACGAATACGAGATTTTAAGCTTCGGTACCAGCTTGGGTACCCTTTAGTTTTTTGTTTACCGTCCGATTTGCTTGCAATGGGCAAAAAAGGAACTCGACGGCACCCCAGCTTGCGTCAAGAAAAACAGAACATCACCTAGAGGTCAAAGGTCAAGGTCACGGGGATGAATACGAAATTTTAAGCTTCGGTACCAGCTTGTGTACCCTCTAGTTTTGTTTTGTTTACCATCCGATCTGCTCGCAATGGAAAAAAAGGACTCGCTGGCACCCTAGCTTGCGTCAGGAAAAACAAAAAATCACAGAGGTCAAAGGTCAAGGTCACGGGGACGAATACGATATTTTAAGCTTCGGTACCAGCTTGTGTACCCTCTAGTTTTTTAGTTTACTGTCTGATTTGCTTGCAATGGGCAAAAAGGGACTCGTTGGCACCCCAGCTTGCGTCAGGTAAAACAAAACATCACCTAGAGGTCAAAGGTAAAGGTCACGGGGACGAATACGAGATTCTAAGCCTCGGTACCAGCATGGTGTACCCTCTAGTTTTTTTTAGTTTACAATCCGATTTGGTCGAAATGGGCAAAAAGGAAATCGCCGGAACGTTAGCTTGCGACAGGAAAACAAAAAGTCATCCAGAGGTCAAAGGTCAAGGTCACGGGGACGAATACGAGATTCTAAGCTTCGGTACCAGCATGGTGTACCCTCTAGTTTTTTTTTCGTTTACCGTCCGATTTGCTCGCAATGGGCAAAAAAAGACTTGCCGGCACCTTAGCTTGCGTCAGGAAAAACAAAACATCACCTAGAGGTCAAAAGTCAAGGCCACGGGGACGAATACGAGATTTTAAGCTTCGGTACCAGCTTGTGTACCCTCTAGTTTATTTCTTTTACCGTCCGATTTGCTCGCAATGGGCAAAAAGGGACTCACCGGCACGTTAGCTTGCGTCAGGAAAAACAAAACATCACCTAGAGGTCAAAGGTCAAGGTCACGGTGACGAATACGAGATTTTAAGCTTCGGTACCAGCTTGTGTACCCTCTAGTTTTTTTTCTTTTACCGTCCGATTTGCTCGTTATGGGCAAAAAGGGACTCGCCGGCACGTTAGCTTGCGTCAGGAAAAACAAAACATCACCTAGAGGTCAAAGGTCAAGGTCACGGTGACGAATACGAGATTTTAAGCTTCGGTACCAGCTTGTGTACCCTCTAGTTTTTTTTTGTTAACCTCCGATTTGCTCGCAATGGGCAAAAAGGGACTTGCCGGCACGTTAGCTTGCGTCAGGAAAAACAAAAAGTCATCCAGAGGTCAAAGGTCAAGGTCACGGGGACGAATACGAGATTTTAAGCTTCGGTACCAGCATGGTGTACCCTCTAGTTTTTTTTCGTTTACCGTCCCATTTGCTCGCAATGGGCAAAAAGGGACTCGCCGGCACCCCACCTTGCGTCAGGAAAACCAAAAAATCACCTAGAGGTCCAAGGTCAAGGTCACGGGGACGAATACGAGATTCTAAGCTTCGGTACCAGCTTGTGTACCCTCTAGTTTTTTCGTTTACCGTCCGATCTGCTCGCAATGGAAAAAAGGGACTCGCTGGCACCCTAGCTTACGTCAGGAAAAACAAAAAAATACATAGAGGTCAAAGGTCAAGGTCACGTGGACGAATACGAGATTTTAAGCTTCGGTACCAGCTTGTGTACCCTCTAGTTTTTTAGTTCACCGTCCGATTTGCTTGCAATGGGCAAAAAGGGACTCGGCGGCACCCCAGCTTGCGTCAGGTAAAACAAAACATCACCTAGAGGTCAAAGGTAAAAGTGACGGGGACGAATACGAGATTCTAAGCTTCGGTACCAGCATGGTGTACCCTCTAATTTTTTAGTTTACAATCCGATTTGCTCGCAATGGGCAAAAAGAGACTCGCCGGCACCTGAACTTGCGTCAAGAAAATAAACATCACCTAGAGGTCAAAGGTCAAGGTCACGGGGACGAATACGAGATTCTAAGCATCGGTACCAGCATGGTGTACCCTCTAGTTTTTTTTAGTTTACAATCCGATTTGCTCGCAATGGGCAAAAAGGAAATCGCCGGCACGTTACCTTGCATCAGGAAAAACAAAAAGTCATCCAGAGGTCAAAGGTCAAGGTCACGGGGACGAATACGAGATTCTAAGCTTCGGTACCAGCATGGTGTACCCTCTAGTTTTTTTTTCGTGTACCGTCCGATTTGCTCGCAATGGGCAAAAAAGGACTTGCCGGCACCTTAGCTTGCGTCAGGAAAAACAAAACATCACCTAGAGGTCAAAAGTCAAGGCCACGGGGACGAATACGAGATTTTAAGCTTCGGTACCAGCTTGTGTACCCTCTAGTTTTTTTTCTCTTACCGTCCGATTTGCTCGCAATGGGCAAAAAGGGACTCGTCGGCACGTTAGCTTGCGTCAGGAAAAACAAAACACCACCTAGAGGTCAAAGGTCACGGTCACGGTGACGAATACGAGATTTTAAGCTTCGGTACCAGCTTGTGTACCCTCTAGTTTTTTTTGTTAACCTCCGATTTGCTCGCAATGGGCAAAAAGGGACTCGGCGGCACCCCAGCTTGCGTCAGGTAAAACAAAACATCACCTAGAGGTCAAAGGTAAAAGTGACGGGGACGAATACGAGATTCTAAGCTTCGGTACCAGCATGGTGTACCCTCTAGTTTTTTAGTTTACAATCCGATTTGCTCGCAATGGGCGAAAAGGAACTCGCCGGCACCTTAGCTTGCGTCAGGAAAAACACAAAGTCATCCAGAGGTCAAAGGTCAAGGTCACGGGGACGAATACGAAATTCTAAGCTTCGGTACCAGCATGGTGTTCCCTCTACTTTTTTCGTTTACCGTCCGATTTGCTCGCAATGGGCAAAAAGGGACTCGCCGGTACCTGAATTTGCGTCAGGAAAAAAAAACATCACCTAGAGATCAAAGGTCAAGGTCACGGGGACGAATACGAGATTTTAAGCTTCGGTACCAGCTTGTGTACCTTCTAGTTTTTTTTTATCTCGTTTACCTTCCGATTTGCTTGCAATGGTCAAAAAGGGACTCGACAGCACCCCAGCTTGCGTCAGGAACAAACAAAACATCACCTAGAGGTCAAACGTCAAGGTCACGGTGACGAATACGAGATTTTAAGCTTCGGTACCAGCTTGTGTACCCTTTAGTTTTTTGTTTACCGTCCGATTTGCTTGCAATGGGCAAAAAGGGACACGACGGCACCCCAGCTTGCGTCAAGAAAAACAGAACATCACCTAGAGGTCAAAGGTCAAGGTCACGGGGATGAATACGAAATTTTAAGCTTCGGTACCAGCTTGTGTACCCTCTAGTTTTTTTTTGTTTACCGTCCGATCTGCTCGCAATGGAAAAAAAGGATTCGCTGGCACCCTAGCTTGCGTCAGGGAAAACAAAAAATCACAGAGGTCAAAGATCAAGGTCACGGGGACGAATACGATATTTTAAGCTTCGGTACCAGCTTGTGTACCCTCTAGTTTTTTAGTTTACCGTCCGATTTGCTTGCAATGGGCAAAAAGGGACTCGTTGGCACCCCAGCTTGCGTCAGGTAAAACAAAACATCACCTAGAGGTCAAAGGTAAAGGTCACGGGGACGAATACGAGATTCTAAGCTTCGGTACCAGCATGGTGTACCCTCTAGTTTTTTTTTAGTTTACAATCCGATTTGCTCACAATGGGCAAAAAGGAAATCGCCGGCACGTTAGCTTGCGTCAGGAAAAACAAAAAGTCATCCAGAGGTCAAAGGTCAAGGTCACGGGGACGAATACGAGATTCTAAGCTTCGGTACCAGCATGGTGTACCCTCTAGTTTTTTTCGTTTACCGTCCGATTTGCTCGCAATGGGCAAAAAAGGACTTGCCGGCACCTTAGCTTGCTTCAAGAAAAACAAAACATCACCTAGATCTCAAAAGTCAAGGCCACGGAACGAATACGAGATTTTAAGCTTCGGTACCAGCTTGTGTACCCTCTAGTTTTTTTCTTTTACCGTCCGATTTGCTCGCAATGGGCAAAAAGGGACTCGCCGGCACGTTAGCTTGCGTCAGGAAAAGCAAAACATCACTTAGAGGTCAAAGGTCAAGGTCACGGTGACGAATACGAGATTTTAAGCTTCGGTACCAGCTTGTGTACCCTCTAGTTTTTTTTGTTAACCTCCGATTTGCTCGCAATGGGCAAAAAGGGACTTGCCGGCACGTTAGCTTGCGTCAGGAAAAACGAAAAGTCATCCAGAGGTCAAAGGTCAAGGTCACGGGGACGAATACGAGATTTTAAGCTTCGGTACCAGCATGGTGTACCCTCTAGTTTATTTTCGTTTACCGTCCCATTTGCTCGCAATGGGCAAAAAGGGACTCGCCGGCACCCTACCTTGCGTCAGGAAAACAAAAAATCACCGAGAGGTCCAAGGTCAAGGTCACGGGGACGAATACGAGATTTTAAGCTTCGGTACCAGCTTGTGTACCTTCTAGTTGTTTCGTTTACCGTCCAATTTGCTCGCAATGGGCAAAAAGAGACTCGCCGGCACCTGAACTTGCGTCAAGAAAAAAAAACATCACCTAGAGGTCAAAGGTCAAGGTCACGGGGACGAATACGAGATTTTAAGCTTCGGTACCAGCTTGTGTACCTTCTAGTTTTTTTTTCTCTTGTTTACCGTCCGATTTGCTTGCAATGGTCAAAAAGGGACTCGACAGCACCCCAGCTTGCGTCAGGAACAAACAAAACATCACCTAGAGGTCAAACGTCAAGGTCACGGTGACGAATACGAGATTTTAAGCTTCGGTACCAGCTTGTGTACCCTTTAGTTTTTTGTTTACCGTCCGATTTGCTTGCAATGGGCAAAAAGGGACACGACGGCACCCCAGCTTGCGTCAAGAAAAACAGAACATCACCTAGAGGTCAAAGGTCAAGGTCACGGGGATGAATACGAAATTTTAAGCTTCGGTACCAGCTTGTGTACCCTCTAGTTTTTTTTTGTTTACCGTCCGATCTGCTCGCAATGGAAAAAAAGGATTCGCTGGCACCCTAGCTTGCGTCAGGGAAAACAAAAAATCACAGAGGTCAAAGATCAAGGTCACGGGGACGAATACGATATTTTAAGCTTCGGTACCAGCTTGTGTACCCTCTAGTTTTTTAGTTTACCGTCCGATTTGCTTGCAATGGGCAAAAAGGGACTCGTTGGCACCCCAGCTTGCGTCAGGTAAAACAAAACATCACCTAGAGGTCAAAGGTAAAGGTCACAGGGACGAATACGAGATTCTAAGCTTCGGTACCAGCATGGTGTACCCTCTAGTTTTTTTTTAGTTTACAATCCGATTTGCTCACAATGGGCAAAAAGGAAATCGCCGGCACGTTAGCTTGCGTCAGGAAAAACAAAAAGTCATCCAGAGGTCAAAGGTCAAGGTCACGGGGACGAATACGAGATTCTAAGCTTCGGTACCAGCATGGTGTACCCTCTAGTTTTTTTCGTTTACCGTCCGATTTGCTCGCAATGGGCAAAAAAGGACTTGCCGGCACCTTAGCTTGCGTCAGGAAAAACAAAACATCACCTAGATCTCAAAAGTCAAGGCCACGGAACGAATACGAGATTTTAAGCTTCGGTACCAGCTTGTGTACCCTCTAGTTTTTTTCTTTTACCGTCCGATTTGCTCGCAATGGGCAAAAAGGGACTCGCCGGCACGTTAGCTTGCGTCAGGAAAAGCAAAACATCACTTAGAGGTCAAAGGTCAAGGTCACGGTGACGAATACGAGATTTTAAGCTTCGGTACCAGCTTGTGTACCCTCTAGTTTTTTTTGTTAACATCCGATTTGCTCGCAATGGGCAAAAAGGGACTTGCCGGCACGTTAGCTTGCGTCAGGAAAAACGAAAAGTCATCCAGAGGTCAAAGGTCAAGGTCACGGGGACGAATACGAGATTTTAAGCTTCGGTACCAGCATGGTGTACCCTCTAGTTTATTTTCGTTTACCGTCCCATTTGCTCGCAATGGGCAAAAAGGGACTCGCCGGCACCCTACCTTGCGTCAGGAAAACAAAAAATCACCGAGAGGTCCAAGGTCAAGGTCACGGGGACGAATACGAGATTTTAAGCTTCGGTACCAGCTTGTGTACCTTCTAGTTGTTTCGTTTACCGTCCAATTTGCTCGCAATGGGAAAAAGGGACTCGCCGGTAACCCACCTTGCGTCAGGAATAACAAAAAATCACCTAGAGGTCAAAGGTCAAGGTTACGGGGACGAATACGAGATTCTAAGCTTCGGTACCAGCTTGTGTACCCTCTAGTTTTTTCGTTTACCATCCGATCTGCTCGCAATGGAAAAAAGGGACTCGCTGGCACCCTAGCTTACGTCAGGAAAAACAAAAAAAATACATAGAGGTCAAAGGTCAAGGTCACGGGGACGAATACGAGATTTTAAGCTTCGGTACCAGTTTGTGTACCCTCTAGTTTTTTAGTTCACCGTCTGATTTGCTTGCAATGGGCAAAAAGGGACTCGGCGGCACCCCAGCTTGCGTCAGGTAAAACAAAACATCACCTAGAGGTCAAAGGTAAAAGTGACGGGGACGAATACGAGATTCTAAGCTTCGGTACCAGCATGGTGTACCCTCTAGTTTTTTCGTTTACCGTCCGATTTGCTCGCAATGTGCAAAAAGGGACTCGCCGGCACCTGAATTTGCGTCAGGAAAAAAAACATCACCTATAGGTCAAAGGTCAAGGTCACGGGGACGAATACGAGATTTTAAGCTTCGGTACCAGCTTGTGTACCTTCTAGTTTTTTTTTATCTCGTTTACCGTCCGATTTGCTTCCAATGGTCAAAAAGGGACTCGACAGCACCCCAGCTTGCGTCAGGAAAAACAAAACATCACCTAGAGGTCAAAGGTCAAGGTCACGGTGACGAATACGAGATTTTAAGCTTCGGTACCAGCTTGGGTACCCTTTAGTTTTTTGTTTACCGTCCGATTTGCTTGCAATGGGCAAAAAGGGACTCGACGGCACCCCAGCTTGCGTCAAGAAAAACAGAACATCACCTAGAGGTCAAAGGTCAAGGTCACGGGGATGAATACGAAATTTTAAGCTTCGGTACCAGTTTGTGTACCCTCTAGTTTTGTTTTGCTTACCGTCCGATCTGCTCGCAATGGAAAAAAAGGACTCGCTGGCACCCTAGCTTGCGTCAGGAAAAACAAAAAATCACAGAGGTCAAAGGTCAAGGTCACGGGGACGAATACGATATTTTAAGCTTCGGTACCAGCTTGTGTACCCTCTAGTTTTTTAGTTTACTGTCTGATTTGCTTGCAATGGGCAAAAAGGGACTCGTTGGCACCCCAGCTTGCGTCAGGTAAAACAAAACATCACCTAGAGGTCAAAGGTAAAGGTCACAGGGACGAATACGAGATTCTAAGCTTCGGTACCAGCATGGTGTACCCTCTAGTTTTTTTTAGTTTACAATCCGATTTGCTCGCAATGGGCAAAAAGGAAATTGCCGGCACGTTAGCTTGCGTCAGGAAAAACAAAAAGTCATCCAGAGGTCAAAGGTCAAGGTCACGGGGACGAATACGAGATTCTAAGCTTCGGTACCAGCAGGGTGTACCCTCTAGTTTTTTTTTCGTTTACCGTCCGATTTGCTCGCAATGGGCAAAAAAGGACTCGCCGGCACCTTAGCTTGCGTCAGGAAAAACAAAACATCACCTAGAGGTCAAAAGTCAAGGCCACGGGGACGAATACGAGATTTTAAGCTTCGGTACCAGCTTGTGTACCCTCTAGTTTTTTTTCTTTTACCGTCCGATTTGCTCGCAATGGGCAAAAAGGGACTCGCCGGCACGTTAGGTTGCGTCAGGAAAAACAAAACATCGCCTAGAGGTCAAAGGTCAAGGTCACGGTGACGAATACGTGATTTTAAGCTTCGGTACCAGCTTGTGTACCCTCTAGTTTTTTTGTTGTTAACCTCCGATTTGCTCGCAATGGGCAAAAAGGGACTCGCCGGCACGTTAGCTTGCGTCAGGAAAAACAAAAAGTCATCCAGAGGTCAAAGGTCAAGGTCACGGGGACGAATACGAGATTTTAAGCTTCGGTACCAGCATGGTGTACCCTCTAGTTTTTTTTTTCGTTTACAATCCCATTTGCTCGCAATGGGCAAAAAGGGACTCGCCGGCACCCCACCTTGCGTCAGGAAAAACAAAAAATCACCTAGAGGTCCAAGGTCAAGGTCACGGGGACGAATACGAGATTCTAAGCTTCGGTACCAGCTTGTGTACCCTCTAGTTTTTTCGTTTACCGTCCGATCTGCTCGCAATGGAAAAAAGGGACTCGCTGGCACCCTAGCTTACGTCAGGAAAAACAAAAAAATACATAGAGGTCAAAGGTCAAGGTCACGTGGACGAATACGAGATTTTAAGCTTCGGTACCAGCTTGTGTACCCTCTAGTTTTTTAGTTCAGCGTCCGATTTGCTTGCAATGGGCAAAAAGGGACTCGGCGGCACCCCAGCTTGCGTCAGGTAAAACAAAACATCACCTAGAGGTCAAAGGTAAAAGTGACGGGGACGAATACGAGATTCTAAGCTTCGGTACCAGCATGGTGTACCCTCTAATTTTTTAGTTTACAATCCGATTTGCTCGCAATGGGCAAAAAGGAACTTGCCGGCACGTTAGCTTGCGTCAGGAAAAACAAAGTCATCCAGAGGTCAAAGGTCAAGGTCACGGGGACGAATACGAAATTATAAGCTTCGGTACCAGCATGGTGTACCCTCTAGTTTTTTTGTTTACCGTCCGATTTGCTCGCAATGGGCAAAAAGAGACTCGCCGGCACCTGAACTTGCGTCAAGAAAAAAAAACATCACCTAGAGGTCAAAGGTCAAGGTCACGGGGACGAATACGAGATTCTAAGCATCGGTACCAGCATGGTGTACCCTCTAGTTTTTTTTAGTTTACAATCCGATTTGCTCGCAATGGGCAAAAAGGAAATCGCCGGCACGTTACCTTGCATCAGGAAAAACAAAAAGTCATCCAGAGGTCAAAGGTCAAGGTCACGGGGACGAATACGAGATTCTAAGCTTCGGTACCAGCATGGTGTACCCTCTAGTTTTTTTTCGTGTACCGTCCGATTTGCTCGCAATGGGCAAAAAAGGACTTGCCGGCACCTTAGCTTGCGTCAGGAAAAACAAAACATCACCTAGAGGTCAAAAGTCAAGGCCACGGGGACGAATACGAGATTTTAAGCTTCGGTACCAGCTTGTATACCCTCTAGTTTTTTTTCTCTTACCGTCCGATTTGCTCGCAATGGGCAAAAAGGGACTCGTCGGCACGTTAGCTTGCGTCAGGAAAAACAAAACACCACCTAGAGGTCAAAGGTCACGGTCACGGTGACGAATACGAGATTTTAAGCTTCGGTACCAGCTTGTGTACCCTCTAGTTTTTTTTGTTAACCTCCGATTTGCTCGCAATGGGCAAAAAGGGACTTGCCGGCACGTTAGCTTGCGTCAGGAAAAACAAAAAGTAATCCAAAGGTCAAAGGTCAAGGTCACGGGGACGAATACGAGATTTTAAGCTTCGGTACCAGCATGGTGTACCCTCTAGTTTTTTTTTCGTTTACCGTCCCATTTGCTCGCAATGAGCAAAAAGGGACTCGCCGGCACCCCACCTTGCGTCAGGAAAAACAAAAAATCACCTAGAGGTCCAAGGTCAAGGTCACGGGGACGAATACGAGATTTTAAGCTTCGGTACCAGCTTGTGTACCTTCTAGTTTTTTCGTTTACCGTCCAATTTGCTCGCAATGGGAAAAAAGGGACTCGCCGGCAACCCACCTTGCGTCAGGAATAACAAAAAGTCACCTAGAGGTCAAAGGTCAAGGTTACGGGGACGAATACGAGATTCTAAGCTTCGGTACCAGCTTGTGTACCCTCTAATTTTTTCGTTTACCGTCCGATCTGCTCTCAATGGAAAAAAGGGACTCGCTGGCACCCTAGCTTACGTCAGGAAAAACAAAAAAATACATAGAGGTCAAAGGTCAAGGTCACGGGGACGAATACGAGATTTTAAGCTTCGGTACCAGCTTGTGTACCCTCTAGTTTTTTAGTTCACCGGCCGATTTGCTTGCAATGGGCAAAAAGGGACTCGGCGGCACCCCAGCTTGCGTCAGGTAAAACAAAACATCACCTAGAGGTCAAAGGTAAAAGTGACGGGGACGAATACGAGATTCTAAGCTTCGGTACCAGCATGGTGTACCCTCTAGTTTTTTAGTTTACAATCCGATTTGCTCGCAATGGGCGAAAAGGAACTCGCCGGCACCTTAGCTTGCGTCAGGAAAAACACAAAGTCATCCAGAGGTCAAAGGTCAAGGTCACGGGGACGAATACGAAATTCTAAGCTTCGGTACCAGCATGGTGTTCCCTCTACTTTTTTCGTTTACCGTCCGATTTGCTCGCAATGGGCAAAAAGGGACTCGCCGGTACCTGAATTTGCGTCAGGAAAAAAAAACATCACCTAGAGATCAAAGGTCAAGGTCACGGGGACGAATACGAGATTTTAAGCTTCGGTACCAGCTTGTGTACCCTCTAGTTTTTTTTTAGTTTACAATCCGATTTGCTCACAATGGGCAAAAAGGAAATCGCCGGCACGTTAGCTTGCGTCAGGAAAATTAAAAAGTCATCCAGAGGTCAAAGGTCAAGGTCACGGGGACGAATACGAGATTCTAAGCTTCGGTACCAGCATGGTGTACCCTCTAGTTTTTTTCGTTTACCGTCCGATTTGCTCGCAATGGGCAAAAAAGGACTTGCCGGCACCTTAGCTTGCTTCAAGAAAAACAAAACATCACCTAGATCTCAAAAGTCAAGGCCACGGAACGAATACGAGATTTTAAGCTTCGGTACCAGCTTGTGTACCCTCTAGTTTTTTTCTTTTACCGTCCGATTTGCTCGCAATGGGCAAAAAGGGACTCGCCGGCACGTTAGCTTGCGTCAGGAAAAGCAAAACATCACTTAGAGGTCAAAGGTCAAGGTCACGGTGACGAATACGAGATTTTAAGCTTCGGTACCAGCTTGTGTACCCTCTAGTTTTTTTTGTTAACCTCCGATTTGCTCGCAATGGGCAAAAAGGGACTTGCCGGCACGTTAGCTTGCGTCAGGAAAAACGAAAAGTCATCCAGAGGTCAAAGGTCAAGGTCACGGGGACGAATACGAGATTTTAAGCTTCGGTACCAGCATGGTGTACCCTCTAGTTTATTTTCGTTCACCGTCCCATTTGCTCGCAATGGGCAAAAAGGGACTCGCCGGCACCCTACCTTGCGTCAGGAAAACAAAAAATCACCGAGAGGTCCAAGGTCAAGGTCACGGGGACGAATACGAGATTTTAAGCTTCGGTACCAGCTTGTGTACCTTCTAGTTGTTTCGTTTACCGTCCAATTTGCTCGCAATGGGCAAAAAGAGACTCGCCGGCACCTGAACTTGCGTCAAGAAAAAAAACATCACCTAGAGGTCAAAGGTCAAGGTCACGGGGACGAATACGAGATTTTAAGCTTCGGTACCAGCTTGTGTACCTTCTAGTTTTTTTTCTTCTCTTGTTTACCGTCCGATTTGCTTGCAATGGTCAAAAAGGGACTCGACAGCACCCCAGCTTGCGTCAGGAACAAACAAAACATCACCTAGAGGTCAAACGTCAAGGTCACGGTGACGAATACGAGATTTTAAGCTTCGGTACCAGCTTGTGTACCCTTTAGTTTTTTGTTTACCGTCCGATTTGCTTGCAATGGGCAAAAAGGGACACGACGGCACCCCAGCTTGCGTCAAGAAAAACAGAACATCACCTAGAGGTCAAAGGTCAAGGTCACGGGGATGAATACGAAATTTTAAGCTTCGGTACCAGCTTGTGTACCCTCTAGTTTTTTTTTGTTTGCCGTCCGATCTGCTCGCAATGGAAAAAAGGATTCGCTGGCACCCTAGCTTGCGTCAGGGAAAACAAAAAATCACAGAGGTCAAAGATCAAGGTCACGGGGACGAATACGATATTTTAAGCTTCGGTACCAGCTTGTGTACCCTCTAGTTTTTTAGTTTACCGTCCGATTTGCTTGCAATGGGCAAAAAGGGACTCGTTGGCACTCCAGCTTGCGTCAGGTAAAACAAAACATCACCTAGAGGTCAAAGGTAAAGGTCACGGGGACGAATACGAGATTCTAAGCTTCGGTACCAGCATGGTGTACCCTCTAGTTTTTTTTTAGTTTACAATCCGATTTGCTCACAATGGGCAAAAAGGAAATCGCCGGCACGTTAGCTTGCGTCAGGAAAAACAAAAAGTCATCCAGAGGTCAAAGGTCAAGGTCACGGGGACGAAAACGAGATTCTAAGCTTCGGTACCAGCATGGTGTACCCTCTAGTTTTTTTCGTTTACCGTCCGATTTGCTCGCAATGGGCAAAAAAGGACTTGCCGGCACCTTAGCTTGCGTCAGGAAAAACAAAACATCACCTAGATCTCAAAAGTCAAGGCCACGGAACGAATACGAGATTTTAAACTTCGGTACCAGCTTGTGAACCCTCTAGTTTTTTTCTTTTACCGTCCGATTTGCTCGCAATGGGCAAAAAGGGACTCGCCGGCACGTTAGCTTGCGTCAGGAAAAGCAAAACATCACTTAGAGGTCAAAGGTCAAGGTCACGGTGACGAATACGAGATTTTAAGCTTCGGTACCAGCTTGTGTACCCTCTAGTTTTTTTTGTTAACCTCCGATTTGCTCGCAATGGGCAAAAAGGGACTTGCCGGCACGTTAGCTTGCGTCAGGAAAAACGAAAAGTCATCCAGAGGTCAAAGGTCAAGGTCACGGGGACGAATACGAGATTTTAAGCTTCGGTACCAGCATGGTGTACCCTCTAGTTTATTTTCGTTTACCGTCCCATTTGCTCGCAATGGGCAAAAAGGGACTCGCCGGCACCCTACCTTGCGTCAGGAAAACAAAAAATCACCGAGAGGTCCAAGGTCAAGGTCACGGGGACGAATACGAGATTTTAAGCTTCGGTACCAGCTTGTGTACCTTCTAGTTGTTTCGTTTACCGTCCAATTTGCTCGCAATGGGAAAAAGGGACTCGCCGGTAACCCACCTTGCGTCAGGAATAACAAAAAAATCACCTAGAGGTCAAAGGTCAAGGTTACGGGGACGAATACGAGATTCTAAGCTTCGGTACCAGCTTGTGTACCCTCTAGTTTTTTCGTTTACCATCCGATCTGCTCGCAATGGAAAAAAGGGACTCGCTGGCACCCTAGCTTACGTCAGGAAAAACAAAAAAAATACATAGAGGTCAAAGGTCAAGGTCACGGGGACGAATACGAGATTTTAAGCTTCGGTACCAGTTTGTGTACCCTCTAGTTTTTTAGTTCACCGTCTGATTTGCTTGCAATGGGCAAAAAGGGACTCGGCGGCACCCCAGCTTGCGTCAGGTAAAACAAAACATCACCTAGAGGTCAAAGGTAAAAGTGACGGGGACGAATACGAGATTCTAAGCTTCGGTACCAGCATGGTGTACCCTCTAGTTTTTTCGTTTACCGTCCGATTTGCTCGCAATGTGCAAAAAGGGACTCGCCGGCACCTGAATTTGCGTCAGGAAAAAAAACATCACCTATAGGTCAAAGGTCAAGGTCACGGGGACGAATACGAGATTTTAAGCTTCGGTACCAGCTTGTGTACCTTCTAGTTTTTTTATCTCGTTTACCGTCCGATTTGCTTCCAATGGTCAAAAAGGGACTCGACAGCACCCCAGCTTGCGTCAGGAAAAACAAAACATCACCTAGAGGTCAAAGGTCAAGGTCACGGTGACGAATACGAGATTTTAAGCTTCGGTACCAGCTTGGGTACCCTTTAGTTTTTTGTTTACCGTCCGATTTGCTTGCAATGGGCAAAAAGGGACTCGACGGCACCCCAGCTTGCGTCAAGAAAAACAGAACATCACCTAGAGGTCAAAGGTCAAGGTCACGGGGATGAATACGAAATTTTAAGCTTCGGTACCAGTTTGTGTACCCTCTAGTTTTGTTTTGCTTACCGTCCGATCTGCTCGCAATGGAAAAAAAGGACTCGCTGGCACCCTAGCTTGCGTCAGGAAAAACAAAAAATCACAGAGGTCAAAGGTCAAGGTCACGGGGACGAATACGATATTTTAAGCTTCGGTACCAGCTTGTGTACCCTCTAGTTTTTTAGTTTACTGTCTGATTTGCTTGCAATGGGCAAAAAGGGACTCGTTGGCACCCCAGCTTGCGTCAGGTAAAACAAAACATCACCTAGAGGTCAAAGGTAAAGGTCACAGGGACGAATACGAGATTCTAAGCTTCGGTACCAGCATGGTGTACCCTCTAGTTTTTTTTAGTTTACAATCCGATTTGCTCGCAATGGGCAAAAAGGAAATTGCCGGCACGTTAGCTTGCGTCAGGAAAAACAAAAAGTCATCCAGAGGTCAAAGGTCAAGGTCACGGGGACGAATACGAGATTCTAAGCTTCGGTACCAGCAGGGTGTACCCTCTAGTTTTTTTCGTTTACCGTCCGATTTGCTCGCAATGGGCAAAAAAGGACTCGCCGGCACCTTAGCTTGCGTCAGGAAAAACAAAACATCACCTAGAGGTCAAAAGTCAAGGCCACGGGGACGAATACGAGATTTTAAGCTTCGGTACCAGCTTGTGTACCCTCTAGTTTTTTTTCTTTTACCGTCCGATTTGCTCGCAATGGGCAAAAAGGGACTCGCCGGCACGTTAGGTTGCGTCAGGAAAAACAAAACATCGCCTAGAGGTCAAAGGTCAAGGTCACGGTGACGAATACGTGATTTTAAGCTTCGGTACCAGCTTGTGTACCCTCTAGTTTTTTTTGTTAACCTCCGATTTGCTCGCAATGGGCAAAAAGGGACTTGCCGGCACGTTAGCTTGCGTCAGAAAAAACAAAAAGTCATCCAGAGGTCAAAGGTCAAGGTCACGGGGACGAATACGAGATTTTAAGCTTCGGTACCAGCATGGTGTACCCTCTAGTTTTTTTTTTCGTTTACAATCCCATTTGCTCGCAATGGGCAAAAAGGGACTCGCCGGCACCCCACCTTGCGTCAGGAAAAACAAAAAATCACCTAGAGGTCCAAGGTCAAGGTCACGGGGACGAATACGAGATTCTAAGCTTCGGTACCAGCTTGTGTACCCTCTAGTTTTTTCGTTTACCGTCCGATCTGCTCGCAATGGAAAAAAGGGACTCGCTGGCACCCTAGCTTACGTCAGGAAAAACAAAAAAATACATAGAGGTCAAAGGTCAAGGTCACGTGGACGAATACGAGATTTTAAGCTTCGGTACCAGTTTGTGTACCCTCTAGTTTTTTAGTTCAGCGTCCGATTTGCTTGCAATGGGCAAAAAGGGACTCGGCGGCACCCCAGCTTGCGTCAGGTAAAACAAAACATCACCTAGAGGTCAAAGGTAAAAGTGACGGGGACGAATACGAGATTCTAAGCTTCGGTACCAGCATGGTGTACCCTCTAATTTTTTAGTTTACAATCCGATTTGCTCGCAATGGGCAAAAAGGAACTTGCCGGCACGTTAGCTTGCGTCAGGAAAAACAAAGTCATCCAGAGGTCAAAGGTCAAGGTCACGGGGACGAATACGAAATTATAAGCTTCGGTACCAGCATGGTGTACCCTCTAGTTTTTTTGTTTACCGTCCGATTTGCTCGCAATGGGCAAAAAGAGACTCGCCGGCACCTGAACTTGCGTCAAGAAAAAAAAACATCACCTAGAGGTCAAAGGTCAAGGTCACGGGGACGAATACGAGATTTTAAGCTTCGGTACCAGCTTGTGTACCTTCTAGTTTTTTTTTCTCTTGTTTACCGTCCGATTTGCTTGCAATGGTCAAAAAGGGACTCGACAGCACCCCAGCTTGCGTCAGGAAAAACAAAACATCACCTAGAGGTCAAAGGTCAAGGTCACGGTGACGAATACGAGATTTTAAGCTTCGGTACCAGCTTGTGTACCCTTTAGTTTTTTGTTTACCGTCCGATTTGCTTGCAATGAGCAAAAAGGGACTCGACGGCACCCCAGCTTGCGTCAAGAAAAACAGAACATCACCTAGAGGTCAAAGGTCAAGGTCACGGGGATGAATACGAAATTTTAAGCTTCGGTACCAGCTTGTGTTCCCTCTAGTTTTTTTTGTTTACCTTCCAATCTGCTCGCAATGGAAAAAAAGGATTCGCTGGCACCCTAGCTTGCGTCAGGAAAAACAAAAAAATCACAGAGGTCAAAGGTCAAGGTCACGGGGACGAATACGATATTTTAAGCTTCGGTACCAGCCTGTGTACCCTCTAGTTTTTTAGTTTACCGTCCGATTTGCTTGCAATGGGCAAAAAGGGACTCGTTGGCACCCCAGCTTGCGTCAGGGAAAACAAAACATCACCTAGAGGTCAAAGGTATAGGTCACGGGGACGAATACGAGATTCTAAGCTTCGGTACCAGCATGGTGTACCCTCTAGTTTTTTTTAGTTTACAATCCGATTTGCTCGCAATGGGCAAAAAGGAAATCGCCGGCACGTTAGCTTGCGACAGGAAAAACAAAAAGTCATCTAGAGGTCAAAGGTCAAGGTCACGGGGACGAATACGAGATTCTAAGCTTCGGTACCAGCATGGTGTACCCTCTAGTTTTTTTCGTTTACCGTCCGATTTGCTCGCAATGGGCAAAAAAGGACTTGCCGGCACCTTAGCTTGCGTCAGGAAAAACAAAACATCACCTAGAGGTCAAAAGTCAAGGCCACGGGGACGAATACGAGATTTTAAGCTTCGGTACCAGCTTGTGTACCCTCTAGTTTTTTTCTTTTACCGTCCGATTTGCTCGCAATGGACAAAAAGGGACTCGCCGGCACGTTAGCTTGCGTCAGGGAAAACAAAACATCACCTAGAGGTCAGAGGTCAAGGTCACGGTGACGAATACGAGATTTTAAGCTTCGGTACCAGCTTGTGTACCCTCTAGTTTTTTTTTAACCTCCGATTTGCTCGTTATGGGCAAAAAGGGACTTGCCGGCACGTTAGCTTGCGTCAGGAAAAACAAAAAGTCATCCAGAGGTCAAAGGTCAAGGTCACGGGGACGAATACGAGATTTTAAGCTTCGGTACCAGCACGGTGTACCCTCTAGTTTTTTTTTTCGTTTACAATCCCATTTGCTCGCAATGGGCAAAAAGGGACTCGCCGGCACCCCACCTTGCGTCAGGAAAAACAAAAAATCACCTAGAGGTCCAAGGTCAAGGTCACGGGGACGAATACGAGATTCTAAGCTTCGGTACCAGCTTGTGTACCCTCTAGTTTTTTCGTTTACCGTCCGATCTGCTCGCAATGGAAAAAAGGGACTCGCTGGCACCCTAGCTTACGTCAGGAAAAACAAAAAAATACATAGAGGTCAAAGGTCAAGGTCACGTGGACGAATACGAGATTTTAAGCTTCGGTACCAGTTTGTGTACCCTCTAGTTTTTTAGTTCAGCGTCCGATTTGCTTGCAATGGGCAAAAAGGGACTCGGCGGCACCCCAGCTTGCGTCAGGTAAAACAAAACATCACCTAGAGGTCAAAGGTAAAAGTGACGGGGACGAATACGAGATTCTAAGCTTCGGTACCAGCATGGTGTACCCTCTAATTTTTTAGTTTACAATCCGATTTGCTCGCAATGGGCAAAAAGGAACTTGCCGGCACGTTAGCTTGCGTCAGGAAAAACAAAGTCATCCAGAGGTCAAAGGTCAAGGTCACGGGGACGAATACGAAATTATAAGCTTCGGTACCAGCATGGTGTACCCTCTAGTTTTTTTGTTTACCGTCCGATTTGCTCGCAATGGGCAAAAAGAGACTCGCCGGCACCTGAACTTGCGTCAAGAAAAAAAAACATCACCTAGAGGTCAAAGGTCAAGGTCACGGGGACGAATACGAGATTTTAAGCTTCGGTACCAGCTTGTGTACCTTCTAGTTTTTTTTTCTCTTGTTTACCGTCCGATTTGCTTGCAATGGTCAAAAAGGGACTCGACAGCACCCCAGCTTGCGTCAGGAAAAACAAAACATCACCTAGAGGTCAAAGGTCAAGGTCACGGTGACGAATACGAGATTTTAAGCTTCGGTACCAGCTTGTGTACCCTTTAGTTTTTTGTTTACCGTCCGATTTGCTTGCAATGAGCAAAAAGGGACTCGACGGCACCCCAGCTTGCGTCAAGAAAAACAGAACATCACCTAGAGGTCAAAGGTCAAGGTCACGGGGATGAATACGAAATTTTAAGCTTCGGTACCAGCTTGTGTTCCCTCTAGTTTTTTTTGTTTACCTTCCAATCTGCTCGCAATGGAAAAAAAGGATTCGCTGGCACCCTAGCTTGCGTCAGGAAAAACAAAAAAATCACAGAGGTCAAAGGTCAAGGTCACGGGGACGAATACGATATTTTAAGCTTCGGTACCAGCCTGTGTACCCTCTAGTTTTTTAGTTTACCGTCCGATTTGCTTGCAATGGGCAAAAAGGGACTCGTTGGCACCCCAGCTTGCGTCAGGTAAAACAAAACATCACCTAGAGGTCAAAGGTAAAGGTCACGGGGACGAATACGAGATTCTAAGCTTCGGTACCAGCATGGTGTACCCTCTAGTTTTTTTTAGTTTACAATCCGATTTGCTCGCAATGGGCAAAAAGGAAATCGCCGGCACGTTAGCTTGCGACAGGAAAAACAAAAAGTCATCTAGAGGTCAAAGGTCAAGGTCACGGGGACGAATACGAGATTCTAAGCTTCGGTACCAGCATGGTGTACCCTCTAGTTTTTTTCGTTTACCGTCCGATTTGCTCGCAATGGGCAAAAAAGGACTTGCCGGCACCTTAGCTTGCGTCAGGAAAAACAAAACATCACCTAGAGGTCAAAAGTCAAGGCCACGGGGACGAATACGAGATTTTAAGCTTCGGTACCAGCTTGTGTACCCTCTAGTTTTTTTCTTTTACCGTCCGATTTGCTCGCAATGGACAAAAAGGGACTCGCCGGCACGTTAGCTTGCGTCAGGGAAAACAAAACATCACCTAGAGGTCAGAGGTCAAGGTCACGGTGACGAATACGAGATTTTAAGCTTCGGTACCAGCTTGTGTACCCTCTAGTTTTTTTTTAACCTCCGATTTGCTCGTTATGGGCAAAAAGGGACTTGCCGGCACGTTAGCTTGCGTCAGGAAAAACAAAAAGTCATCCAGAGGTCAAAGGTCAAGGTCACGGGGACGAATACGAGATTTTAAGCTTCGGTACCAGCACGGTGTACCCTCTAGTTTTTTTTTTCGTTTACAATCCCATTTGCTCGCAATGGGCAAAAAGGGACTCGCCGGCACCCCACCTTGCGTCAGGAAAAACAAAAAATCACCTAGAGGTCCAAGGTCAAGGTCACGGGGACGAATACGAGATTCTAAGCTTCGGTACCAGCTTGTGTACCCTCTAGTTTTTTCGTTTACCGTCCGATCTGCTCGCAATGGAAAAAAGGGACTCGCTGGCACCCTAGCTTACGTCAGGAAAAACAAAAAAATACATAGAGGTCAAAGGTCAAGGTCACGTGGACGAATACGAGATTTTAAGCTTCGGTACCAGCTTGTGTACCCTCTAGTTTTTTAGTTCAGCGTCCGATTTGCTTGCAATGGGCAAAAAGGGACTCGGCGGCACCCCAGCTTGCGTCAGGTAAAACAAAACATCACCTAGAGGTCAAAGGTAAAAGTGACGGGGACGAATACGAGATTCTAAGCTTCGGTACCAGCATGGTGTACCCTCTAATTTTTTAGTTTACAATCCGATTTGCTCGCAATGGGCAAAAAGGAACTTGCCGGCACGTTAGCTTGCGTCAGGAAAAACAAAGTCATCCAGAGGTCAAAGGTCAAGGTCACGGGGACGAATACGAAATTATAAGCTTCGGTACCAGCATGGTGTAACCTCTAGTTTTTTTGTTTACCGTCCGATTTGCTCGCAATGGGCAAAAAGAGACTCGCCGGCACCTGAACTTGCGTCAAGAAAAAAAACATCACCTAGAGGTCAAAGGTCAAGGTCACGGGGACGAATACGAGATTTTAAGCTTCGGTACCAGCTTGTGTACCTTCTAGTTTTTTTTCTCTTGTTTACCGTCCGATTTGCTTGCAATGGTCAAAAAGGGACTCGACAGCACCCCAGCTTGCGTCAGGAAAAACAAAACATCACCTAGAGGTCAAAGGTCAAGGTCACGGTGACGAATACGAGATTTTAAGCTTCGGTACCAGCTTGTGTACCCTTTAGTTTTTTGTTTACCGTCCGATTTGCTTGCAATGAGCAAAAAGGGACTCGACGGCACCCCAGCTTGCGTCAAGAAAAACAGAACATCACCTAGAGGTCAAAGGTCAAGGTCACGGGGATGAATACGAAATTGTAAGCTTCGGTACCAGCTTGTGTACCCTCTAGTTTTTTTTGTTTACCTTCCAATCTGCTCGCAATGGAAAAAAAGGATTCGCTGGCACCCTAGCTTGCGTCAGGAAAAACAAAAAAATCACAGAGGTCAAAGGTCAAGGTCACGGGGACGAATACGATATTTTAAGCTTCGGTACCAGCTTGTGTACCCTCTAGTTTCTTAGTTTACCGTCCGATTTGCTTGCAATGGGCAAAAAGGGACTCGTTGGCACCCCAGCTTGCGTCAGGTAAAACAAAACATCACCTAGAGGTCAAAGGTAAAGGTCACGGGGACGAATACGAGATTCTAAGCTTCGGTACCAGCATGGTGTACCCTCTAGTTTTTTTTAGTTTACAATCCGATTTGCTCGCAATGGGCAAAAAGGAAATCGCCGGCACGTTAGCTTGCGACAGGAAAAACAAAAAGTCATCCAGAGGTCAAAGGTCAAGGTCACGGGGACGAATACGAGATTCTAAGCTTCGGTACCAGCATGGTGTACCCTCTAGTTTTTTTCGTTTACCGTCCGATTTGCTCGCAATGGGCAAAAAAGGACTTGCCGGCACCTTAGCTTGCGTCAGGAAAAACAAAACATCACCTAGAGGTCAAAAGTCAAGGCCACGGGGACGAATACGAGATTTTAAGCTTCGGTACCAGCTTGTGTACCCTCTAGTTTTTTTTCTTTTACCGTCCGATTTGCTCGCAATGGACAAAAAGGGACTCGCCGGCACGTTAGCTTGCGTCAGGAAAAACAAAACATCACCTAGAGGTCAGAGGTCAAGGTCACGGTGACGAATACGAGATTTTAAGCTTCGGTACCAGCTTGTGTACCCTCTAGTTTTTTTTGTTAACCTCCGATTTGCTCGTTATGGGCAAAAAGGGACTTGCCGGCACGTTAGCTTGCGTCAGGAAAAACAAAAAGTCATCCAGAGGTCAAAGGTCAAGGTCACGGGGACGAATACGAGATTTTAAGCTTCGGTACCAGCATGGTGTACCCTCTAGTTTATTTTCGTTTACCGTCCCATTTGCTCGCAATGGGCAAAAAGGGACTCGCTGGCACCCCACCTTGCGTCAGGAAAACAAAAAATCACCGAGAGGTCCAAGGTCAAGGTCACGGGGACGAATACGAGATTTTAAGCTTCGGTACCAGCTTGTGTACCTTCTAGTTGTTTCGTTTACCGTCCAATTTGCTCGCAATGGGAAAAAAGGGACTCGCCGGCAACCCACATTGCGTCAGGAATAACAAAAAATCACCTAGAGGTCAAAGGTCAAGGTTACGGGGACGAATACGAGATTCTAAGCCTCGGTACCAGCATGGTGTACCCTTTAGTTTTTTTCGTTTACCGTCCGATCTGCTCGCAATGGAAAAAAGGGA
Organism: Chirona hameri; assembly: GCA_036785665.1. Taxonomy (NCBI): domain Eukaryota; kingdom Metazoa; phylum Arthropoda; class Thecostraca; order Balanomorpha; family Balanidae; genus Chirona; species Chirona hameri. The sequence goes on along the minus strand of JAXIVJ010003956.1, from coordinate 42,522 downwards.
CTCACTGGCACCCTAGCTTACGTCAGGAAAAACAAAAAAATACATAGAGGTCAAAGGTCAAGGTCACGGGGACGAATACGAGATTTTAAGCTTCGGTACCAGCTTGTGTACCCTCTAGTTTTTTTAGTTCACCGTCCGATTTGCTTGCAATGGGCAAAAAGGGACTCGGCGGCACCCCAGCTTGCGTCAGGTAAACCAAAACATCACCTAGAGGTCAAAGGTAAAAGTGACGGGGACGAATACGAGATTCTAAGCTTCGGTACCAGCATGGTGTACCCTCTAGTTTTTTAGTTTACAATCCGATTTGCTCGCAATAGGCAAAAAGGAACTCGCCGGCACGTTAGCTTGCGTCAGGAAAAACACAAAGTCATCCAGAGGTCAAAGGTCAAGGTGACGGGGACGAATACGAAATTCTAAGCTTCGGTACCAGCATGGTGTACCCTCTAGTTTTTTTTTCGTTTACCGTCCCATTTGCTCGCAATTGGCAAAAAGGGACTCGCCGGCACCCCACCTTGCGTCAGGAAAAACAAAAAATCACCTAGAGGTCGAAGGTCAAGGTCACGGGGACGAATACGAGATTCTAAGCTTCGGTACCAGCTTGTGTACCCTCTAGTTTTTTCGTTTACCGTCCGATCTGCTCGCAATGGAAAAAAGGGACTCGCTGGCACCCTAGCTTACGTCAGGAAAAACAAAAAAATACATAGAGGTCAAAGGTCAAGGTCACGTGGACGAATACGAGATTTTAAGCTTCGGTACCAGCTTGTGTACCCTCTAGTTTTTTAGTTCACCGTCCGATTTGCTTGCAATGGGCAAAAAGGGACTCGGCGGCACCCCAGCTTGCGTCAGGTAAAACAAAACATCACCTAGAGGTCAAAGGTAAAAGTGACGGGGACGAATACGAGATTCTAAGCTTCGGTACCAGCATGGTGTACCCTCTAGTTTTTTTTAGTTTACAATCCGATTTGCTCGCAATGGGCAAAAAGGAACTCGCCGGCACGTTAGCTTGCGTCAGGAAAAACACAAAGTCATCCAGAGGTCAAAGGTCAAGGTCACGGGACGAATACGAAATTATAAGCTTCGGTACCAGCATGGTGTACCCTCTAGTTTTTTGTTTACCGTCCGATTTGCTCGCAATGGGCAAAAAGAGACTCGCCGGCACCTGAACTTGCGTCAAGAAAAAAAAAACATCACCTAGAGGTCAAAGGTCAAGGTCACGGGGACGAATACGAGATTTTAAGCTTCGGTACCAGCTTGTGTACCTTCTAGTTTTTTTTTATCTTGTTTACCGTCCGATTTGCTTGCAATGGTCAAAAAGGGACTCGACAGCACCCCAGCTTGCGTCAGGAAAAACAAAACATCACCTAGAGGTCAAAGGTCAAGGTCACGGTGACGAATACGAGATTTTAAGCTTCGGTACCAGCTTGTGTACCCTCTAGTTTTTTTTGTTAACCTCAGATTTGCTCGCAATGGGCAAAAAGGGACTTGCCGGCACGTTAGCTTGCGTCAGGAAAAACAAAAAGTCATCCAGAGGTCAAAGGTCAAGGTCACGGGGACGAAAACGAGATTTTAAGCTTCGGTACCAGCATGGTGTACCCTCTAGTTTATTTTCGTTTACCGTCCCATTTGCTCGCAATGGGCAAAAAGGGACTCGCCGGCACCCCACCTTGCGTCAGGAAAACAAAAAATCACCGAGAGGTCCAAGGTCAAGGTCACGGGGACGAATACGAGATTTTAAGCTTCGGTACCAGCTTGTGTACCTTCTAGTTGTTTCGTTTACCGTCCAATTTTTCGCAATGGGAAAAAAGGGACTCGCTGGCACCCTAGCTTACGTCAGGAAAAACAAAAAAATACATAGAGGTCAAAGGTCAAGGTCACGGGGACGAATACGAGATTTTAAGCTTCGGTACCAGCTTGTGTACCCTCTAGTTTTTTAGTTCACCGTCCGATTTGCTTGCAATGGGCAAACAGGGACTCGGCGGCACCCCAGCTTGCGTCAGGTAAAACAAAACATCACCTAGAGGTCAAAGGTAAAAGTGACGGGGACGAATACGAGATTCTAAGCTTCGGTACCAGCATGGTGTACCCTCTAGTTTTTTAGTTTACAATCCGATTTGCTCGCAATGGGCGAAAAGGAACTCGCCGGCACGTTAGCTTGCGTCAGGAAAAACACAAAGTCATCCAGAGGTCAAAGGTCAAGGTCACGGGGACGAATACGAAATTCTAAGCTTCGGTTCCAGCATGGTGTACCCTCTAGTTTTTTCGTTTACCGTCCGATTTGCTCGCAATGGGCAAAAAGGGACTCGCCGGCACCCCAGCTTGCGTCAGGAAAAACAAAACATCACCTAGAGGTCAAAGGTCAAGGTCACGGTGACGAATACGAGATTTTAAGCTTCGGTACCAGCTTGGGTACCCTTTAGTTTTTTGTTTACCGTCCGATTTGCTTGCAATGGGCAAAAAAGGAACTCGACGGCACCCCAGCTTGCGTCAAGAAAAACAGAACATCACCTAGAGGTCAAAGGTCAAGGTCACGGGGATGAATACGAAATTTTAAGCTTCGGTACCAGCTTGTGTACCCTCTAGTTTTGTTTTGTTTACCATCCGATCTGCTCGCAATGGAAAAAAAGGACTCGCTGGCACCCTAGCTTGCGTCAGGAAAAACAAAAAATCACAGAGGTCAAAGGTCAAGGTCACGGGGACGAATACGATATTTTAAGCTTCGGTACCAGCTTGTGTACCCTCTAGTTTTTTAGTTTACTGTCTGATTTGCTTGCAATGGGCAAAAAGGGACTCGTTGGCACCCCAGCTTGCGTCAGGTAAAACAAAACATCACCTAGAGGTCAAAGGTAAAGGTCACGGGGACGAATACGAGATTCTAAGCCTCGGTACCAGCATGGTGTACCCTCTAGTTTTTTTTAGTTTACAATCCGATTTGGTCGAAATGGGCAAAAAGGAAATCGCCGGAACGTTAGCTTGCGACAGGAAAACAAAAAGTCATCCAGAGGTCAAAGGCCAAGGTCACGGGGACGAATACGAGATTCTAAGCTTCGGTACCAGCATGGTGTACCCTCTAGTTTTTTTTCGTTTACCGTCCGATTTGCTCGCAATGGGCAAAAAAAGACTTGCCGGCACCTTAGCTTGCGTCAGGAAAAACAAAACATCACCTAGAGGTCAAAAGTCAAGGCCACGGGGACGAATACGAGATTTTAAGCTTCGGTACCAGCTTGTGTACCCTCTAGTTTATTTCTTTTACCGTCCGATTTGCTCGCAATGGGCAAAAAGGGACTCACCGGCACGTTAGCTTGCGTCAGGAAAAACAAAACATCACCTAGAGGTCAAAGGTCAAGGTCACGGTGACGAATACGAGATTTTAAGCTTCGGTACCAGCTTGTGTACCCTCTAGTTTTTTTTCTTTTACCGTCCGATTTGCTCGCAATGGGCAAAAAGGGACTCGCCGGCACGTTAGCTTGCGTCAGGAAAAACAAAACATCACCTAGAGGTCAAAGGTCAAGGTCACGGTGACGAATACGAGATTTTAAGCTTCGGTACCAGCTTGTGTACCCTCTAGTTTTTTTTTGTTAACCTCCGATTTGCTCGCAATGGGCAAAAAGGGACTTGCCGGCACGTTAGCTTGCGTCAGGAAAAACAAAAAGTCATCCAGAGGTCAAAGGTCAAGGTCACGGGGACGAATACGAGATTTTAAGCTTCGGTACCAGCATGGTGTACCCTCTAGTTTTTTTTCGTTTACCGTCCCATTTGCTCGCAATGGGCAAAAAGGGACTCGCCGGCACCCCACCTTGCGTCAGGAAAACCAAAAAATCACCTAGAGGTCCAAGGTCAAGGTCACGGGGACGAATACGAGATTCTAAGCTTCGGTACCAGCTTGTGTACCCTCTAGTTTTTTCGTTTACCGTCCGATCTGCTCGCAATGGAAAAAAGGGACTCGCTGGCACCCTAGCTTACGTCAGGAAAAACAAAAAAATACATAGAGGTCAAAGGTCAAGGTCACGTGGACGAATACGAGATTTTAAGCTTCGGTACCAGCTTGTGTACCCTCTAGTTTTTTAGTTCACCGTCCGATTTGCTTGCAATGGGCAAAAAGGGACTCGGCGGCACCCCAGCTTGCGTCAGGTAAAACAAAACATCACCTAGAGGTCAAAGGTAAAAGTGACGGGGACGAATACGAGATTCTAAGCTTCGGTACCAGCATGGTGTACCCTCTAATTTTTTAGTTTACAATCCGATTTGCTCGCAATGGGCAAAAAGGAACTTGCCGGCACGTTAGCTTGCGTCAGGAAAAACAAAGTCATCCAGAGGTCAAAGGTCAAGGTCACGGGGACGAATACGAAATTATAAGCTTCGGTACCAGCATGGTGTACCCTCTAGTTTTTTTGTTTACCGTCCGATTTGCTCGCAATGGGCAAAAAGAGACTCGCCGGCACCTGAACTTGCGTCAAGAAAAAAAAACATCACCTAGAGGTCAAAGGTCAAGGTCACGGGGACGAATACGAGATTCTAAGCATCGGTACCAGCATGGTGTACCCTCTAGTTTTTTTTAGTTTACAATCCGATTTGCTCGCAATGGGCAAAAAGGAAATCGCCGGCACGTTACCTTGCATCAGGAAAAACAAAAAGTCATCCAGAGGTCAAAGGTCAAGGTCACGGGGACGAATACGAGATTCTAAGCTTCGGTACCAGCATGGTGTACCCTCTAGTTTTTTTTTCGTGTACCGTCCGATTTGCTCGCAATGGGCAAAAAAGGACTTGCCGGCACCTTAGCTTGCGTCAGGAAAAACAAAACATCACCTAGAGGTCAAAAGTCAAGGCCACGGGGACGAATACGAGATTTTAAGCTTCGGTACCAGCTTGTGTACCCTCTAGTTTTTTTTCTCTTACCGTCCGATTTGCTCGCAATGGGCAAAAAGGGACTCGTCGGCACGTTAGCTTGCGTCAGGAAAAACAAAACACCACCTAGAGGTCAAAGGTCACGGTCACGGTGACGAATACGAGATTTTAAGCTTCGGTACCAGCTTGTGTACCCTCTAGTTTTTTTTGTTAACCTCCGATTTGCTCGCAATGGGCAAAAAGGGACTTGCCGGCACGTTAGCTTGCGTCAGGAAAAACAAAAAGTAATCCAAAGGTCAAAGGTCAAGGTCACGGGGACGAATACGAGATTTTAAGCTTCGGTACCAGCATGGTGTACCCTCTAGTTTTTTTTCGTTTACCGTCCCATTTGCTCGCAATGAGCAAAAAGGGACTCGCCGGCACCCCACCTTGCGTCAGGAAAAACAAAAAATTACCTAGAGGTCCAAGGTCAAGGTCACGGGGACGAATACGAGATTTTAAGCTTCGGTACCAGCTTGTGTACCTTCTAGTTTTTTCGTTTACCGTCCAATTTGCTCGCAATGGGAAAAAAGGGACTCGCCGGCAACCCACCTTGCGTCAGGAATAACAAAAAGTCACCTAGAGGTCAAAGGTCAAGGTTACGGGGACGAATACGAGATTCTAAGCTTCGGTACCAGCTTGTGTACCCTCTAATTTTTTCGTTTACCGTCCGATCTGCTCGCAATGGAAAAAAAGGACTCGCTGGCACCCTAGCTTACGTCAGGAAAAACAAAAAAATACATAGAGGTCAAAGGTCAAGGTCACGGGGACGAATACGAGATTTTAAGCTTCGGTACCAGCTTGTGTACCCTCTAGTTTTTTAGTTCACCGGCCGATTTGCTTGCAATGGGCAAAAAGGGACTCGTTGGCACCCCAGCTTGCGTCAGGTAAAACAAAACATCACCTAGAGGTCAAAGGTATAGGTCACGGGGACGAATACGAGATTCTAAGCTTCGGTACCAGCATGGTGTACCCTCTAGTTTTTTTTAGTTTACAATCCGATTTGCTCGCAATGGGCAAAAAGGAAATCGCCGGCACGTTAGCTTGCGACAGGAAAAACAAAAAGTCATCTAGAGGTCAAAGGTCAAGGTCACGGGGACGAATACGAGATTCTAAGCTTCGGTACCAGCATGGTGTACCCTCTAGTTTTTTTCGTTTACCGTCCGATTTGCTCGCAATGGGCAAAAAAGGACTTGCCGGCACCTTAGCTTGCGTCAGGAAAAACAAAACATCACCTAGAGGTCAAAAGTCAAGGCCACGGGGACGAATACGAGATTTTAAGCTTCGGTACCAGCTTGTGTACCCTCTAGTTTTTTTCTTTTACCGTCCGATTTGCTCGCAATGGACAAAAAGGGACTCGCCGGCACGTTAGCTTGCGTCAGGGAAAACAAAACATCACCTAGAGGTCAGAGGTCAAGGTCACGGTGACGAATACGAGATTTTAAGCTTCGGTACCAGCTTGTGTACCCTCTAGTTTTTTTTTAACCTCCGATTTGCTCGTTATGGGCAAAAAGGGACTTGCCGGCACGTTAGCTTGCGTCAGGAAAAACAAAAAGTCATCCAGAGGTCAAAGGTCAAGGTCACGGGGACGAATACGAGATTTTAAGCTTCGGTACCAGCACGGTGTACCCTCTAGTTTTTTTTTTCGTTTACAATCCCATTTGCTCGCAATGGGCAAAAAGGGACTCGCCGGCACCCCACCTTGCGTCAGGAAAAACAAAAAATCACCTAGAGGTCCAAGGTCAAGGTCACGGGGACGAATACGAGATTCTAAGCTTCGGTACCAGCTTGTGTACCCTCTAGTTTTTTCGTTTACCGTCCGATCTGCTCGCAATGGAAAAAAGGGACTCGCTGGCACCCTAGCTTACGTCAGGAAAAACAAAAAAATACATAGAGGTCAAAGGTCAAGGTCACGTGGACGAATACGAGATTTTAAGCTTCGGTACCAGTTTGTGTACCCTCTAGTTTTTTAGTTCAGCGTCCGATTTGCTTGCAATGGGCAAAAAGGGACTCGGCGGCACCCCAGCTTGCGTCAGGTAAAACAAAACATCACCTAGAGGTCAAAGGTAAAAGTGACGGGGACGAATACGAGATTCTAAGCTTCGGTACCAGCATGGTGTACCCTCTAATTTTTTAGTTTACAATCCGATTTGCTCGCAATGGGCAAAAAGGAACTTGCCGGCACGTTAGCTTGCGTCAGGAAAAACAAAGTCATCCAGAGGTCAAAGGTCAAGGTCACGGGGACGAATACGAAATTATAAGCTTCGGTACCAGCATGGTGTACCCTCTAGTTTTTTTGTTTACCGTCCGATTTGCTCGCAATGGGCAAAAAGAGACTCGCCGGCACCTGAACTTGCGTCAAGAAAAAAAAACATCACCTAGAGGTCAAAGGTCAAGGTCACGGGGACGAATACGAGATTTTAAGCTTCGGTACCAGCTTGTGTACCTTCTAGTTTTTTTTTCTCTTGTTTACCGTCCGATTTGCTTGCAATGGTCAAAAAGGGACTCGACAGCACCCCAGCTTGCGTCAGGAAAAACAAAACATCACCTAGAGGTCAAAGGTCAAGGTCACGGTGACGAATACGAGATTTTAAGCTTCGGTACCAGCTTGTGTACCCTTTAGTTTTTTGTTTACCGTCCGATTTGCTTGCAATGAGCAAAAAGGGACTCGACGGCACCCCAGCTTGCGTCAAGAAAAACAGAACATCACCTAGAGGTCAAAGGTCAAGGTCACGGGGATGAATACGAAATTTTAAGCTTCGGTACCAGCTTGTGTTCCCTCTAGTTTTTTTTGTTTACCTTCCAATCTGCTCGCAATGGAAAAAAAGGATTCGCTGGCACCCTAGCTTGCGTCAGGAAAAACAAAAAAATCACAGAGGTCAAAGGTCAAGGTCACGGGGACGAATACGATATTTTAAGCTTCGGTACCAGCCTGTGTACCCTCTAGTTTTTTAGTTTACCGTCCGATTTGCTTGCAATGGGCAAAAAGGGACTCGTTGGCACCCCAGCTTGCGTCAGGTAAAACAAAACATCACCTAGAGGTCAAAGGTAAAGGTCACGGGGACGAATACGAGATTCTAAGCTTCGGTACCAGCATGGTGTACCCTCTAGTTTTTTTTAGTTTACAATCCGATTTGCTCGCAATGGGCAAAAAGGAAATCGCCGGCACGTTAGCTTGCGACAGGAAAAACAAAAAGTCATCTAGAGGTCAAAGGTCAAGGTCACGGGGACGAATACGAGATTCTAAGCTTCGGTACCAGCATGGTGTACCCTCTAGTTTTTTTCGTTTACCGTCCGATTTGCTCGCAATGGGCAAAAAAGGACTTGCCGGCACCTTAGCTTGCGTCAGGAAAAACAAAACATCACCTAGAGGTCAAAAGTCAAGGCCACGGGGACGAATACGAGATTTTAAGCTTCGGTACCAGCTTGTGTACCCTCTAGTTTTTTTCTTTTACCGTCCGATTTGCTCGCAATGGACAAAAAGGGACTCGCCGGCACGTTAGCTTGCGTCAGGGAAAACAAAACATCACCTAGAGGTCAGAGGTCAAGGTCACGGTGACGAATACGAGATTTTAAGCTTCGGTACCAGCTTGTGTACCCTCTAGTTTTTTTTTAACCTCCGATTTGCTCGTTATGGGCAAAAAGGGACTTGCCGGCACGTTAGCTTGCGTCAGGAAAAACAAAAAGTCATCCAGAGGTCAAAGGTCAAGGTCACGGGGACGAATACGAGATTTTAAGCTTCGGTACCAGCACGGTGTACCCTCTAGTTTTTTTTTTCGTTTACAATCCCATTTGCTCGCAATGGGCAAAAAGGGACTCGCCGGCACCCCACCTTGCGTCAGGAAAAACAAAAAATCACCTAGAGGTCCAAGGTCAAGGTCACGGGGACGAATACGAGATTCTAAGCTTCGGTACCAGCTTGTGTACCCTCTAGTTTTTTCGTTTACCGTCCGATCTGCTCGCAATGGAAAAAAGGGACTCGCTGGCACCCTAGCTTACGTCAGGAAAAACAAAAAAATACATAGAGGTCAAAGGTCAAGGTCACGTGGACGAATACGAGATTTTAAGCTTCGGTACCAGCTTGTGTACCCTCTAGTTTTTTAGTTCAGCGTCCGATTTGCTTGCAATGGGCAAAAAGGGACTCGGCGGCACCCCAGCTTGCGTCAGGTAAAACAAAACATCACCTAGAGGTCAAAGGTAAAAGTGACGGGGACGAATACGAGATTCTAAGCTTCGGTACCAGCATGGTGTACCCTCTAATTTTTTAGTTTACAATCCGATTTGCTCGCAATGGGCAAAAAGGAACTTGCCGGCACGTTAGCTTGCGTCAGGAAAAACAAAGTCATCCAGAGGTCAAAGGTCAAGGTCACGGGGACGAATACGAAATTATAAGCTTCGGTACCAGCATGGTGTAACCTCTAGTTTTTTTGTTTACCGTCCGATTTGCTCGCAATGGGCAAAAAGAGACTCGCCGGCACCTGAACTTGCGTCAAGAAAAAAAACATCACCTAGAGGTCAAAGGTCAAGGTCACGGGGACGAATACGAGATTTTAAGCTTCGGTACCAGCTTGTGTACCTTCTAGTTTTTTTTCTCTTGTTTACCGTCCGATTTGCTTGCAATGGTCAAAAAGGGACTCGACAGCACCCCAGCTTGCGTCAGGAAAAACAAAACATCACCTAGAGGTCAAAGGTCAAGGTCACGGTGACGAATACGAGATTTTAAGCTTCGGTACCAGCTTGTGTACCCTTTAGTTTTTTGTTTACCGTCCGATTTGCTTGCAATGAGCAAAAAGGGACTCGACGGCACCCCAGCTTGCGTCAAGAAAAACAGAACATCACCTAGAGGTCAAAGGTCAAGGTCACGGGGATGAATACGAAATTGTAAGCTTCGGTACCAGCTTGTGTACCCTCTAGTTTTTTTTGTTTACCTTCCAATCTGCTCGCAATGGAAAAAAAGGATTCGCTGGCACCCTAGCTTGCGTCAGGAAAAACAAAAAAATCACAGAGGTCAAAGGTCAAGGTCACGGGGACGAATACGATATTTTAAGCTTCGGTACCAGCTTGTGTACCCTCTAGTTTCTTAGTTTACCGTCCGATTTGCTTGCAATGGGCAAAAAGGGACTCGTTGGCACCCCAGCTTGCGTCAGGTAAAACAAAACATCACCTAGAGGTCAAAGGTAAAGGTCACGGGGACGAATACGAGATTCTAAGCTTCGGTACCAGCATGGTGTACCCTCTAGTTTTTTTTAGTTTACAATCCGATTTGCTCGCAATGGGCAAAAAGGAAATCGCCGGCACGTTAGCTTGCGACAGGAAAAACAAAAAGTCATCTAGAGGTCAAAGGTCAAGGTCACGGGGACGAATACGAGATTCTAAGCTTCGGTACCAGCATGGTGTACCCTCTAGTTTTTTTCGTTTACCGTCCGATTTGCTCGCAATGGGCAAAAAAGGACTTGCCGGCACCTTAGCTTGCGTCAGGAAAAACAAAACATCACCTAGAGGTCAAAAGTCAAGGCCACGGGGACGAATACGAGATTTTAAGCTTCGGTACCAGCTTGTGTACCCTCTAGTTTTTTTCTTTTACCGTCCGATTTGCTCGCAATGGACAAAAAGGGACTCGCCGGCACGTTAGCTTGCGTCAGGGAAAACAAAACATCACCTAGAGGTCAGAGGTCAAGGTCACGGTGACGAATACGAGATTTTAAGCTTCGGTACCAGCTTGTGTACCCTCTAGTTTTTTTTTAACCTCCGATTTGCTCGTTATGGGCAAAAAGGGACTTGCCGGCACGTTAGCTTGCGTCAGGAAAAACAAAAAGTCATCCAGAGGTCAAAGGTCAAGGTCACGGGGACGAATACGAGATTTTAAGCTTCGGTACCAGCACGGTGTACCCTCTAGTTTTTTTTTTCGTTTACAATCCCATTTGCTCGCAATGGGCAAAAAGGGACTCGCCGGCACCCCACCTTGCGTCAGGAAAAACAAAAAATCACCTAGAGGTCCAAGGTCAAGGTCACGGGGACGAATACGAGATTCTAAGCTTCGGTACCAGCTTGTGTACCCTCTAGTTTTTTCGTTTACCGTCCGATCTGCTCGCAATGGAAAAAAGGGACTCGCTGGCACCCTAGCTTACGTCAGGAAAAACAAAAAAATACATAGAGGTCAAAGGTCAAGGTCACGTGGACGAATACGAGATTTTAAGCTTCGGTACCAGTTTGTGTACCCTCTAGTTTTTTAGTTCAGCGTCCGATTTGCTTGCAATGGGCAAAAAGGGACTCGGCGGCACCCCAGCTTGCGTCAGGTAAAACAAAACATCACCTAGAGGTCAAAGGTAAAAGTGACGGGGACGAATACGAGATTCTAAGCTTCGGTACCAGCATGGTGTACCCTCTAATTTTTTAGTTTACAATCCGATTTGCTCGCAATGGGCAAAAAGGAACTTGCCGGCACGTTAGCTTGCGTCAGGAAAAACAAAGTCATCCAGAGGTCAAAGGTCAAGGTCACGGGGACGAATACGAAATTATAAGCTTCGGTACCAGCATGGTGTACCCTCTAGTTTTTTTGTTTACCGTCCGATTTGCTCGCAATGGGCAAAAAGAGACTCGCCGGCACCTGAACTTGCGTCAAGAAAAAAAAACATCACCTAGAGGTCAAAGGTCAAGGTCACGGGGACGAATACGAGATTTTAAGCTTCGGTACCAGCTTGTGTACCTTCTAGTTTTTTTTTCTCTTGTTTACCGTCCGATTTGCTTGCAATGGTCAAAAAGGGACTCGACAGCACCCCAGCTTGCGTCAGGAAAAACAAAACATCACCTAGAGGTCAAAGGTCAAGGTCACGGTGACGAATACGAGATTTTAAGCTTCGGTACCAGCTTGTGTACCCTTTAGTTTTTTGTTTACCGTCCGATTTGCTTGCAATGAGCAAAAAGGGACTCGACGGCACCCCAGCTTGCGTCAAGAAAAACAGAACATCACCTAGAGGTCAAAGGTCAAGGTCACGGGGATGAATACGAAATTTTAAGCTTCGGTACCAGCTTGTGTTCCCTCTAGTTTTTTTTGTTTACCTTCCAATCTGCTCGCAATGGAAAAAAAGGATTCGCTGGCACCCTAGCTTGCGTCAGGAAAAACAAAAAAATCACAGAGGTCAAAGGTCAAGGTCACGGGGACGAATACGATATTTTAAGCTTCGGTACCAGCCTGTGTACCCTCTAGTTTTTTAGTTTACCGTCCGATTTGCTTGCAATGGGCAAAAAGGGACTCGTTGGCACCCCAGCTTGCGTCAGGTAAAACAAAACATCACCTAGAGGTCAAAGGTAAAGGTCACGGGGACGAATACGAGATTCTAAGCTTCGGTACCAGCATGGTGTACCCTCTAGTTTTTTTTAGTTTACAATCCGATTTGCTCGCAATGGGCAAAAAGGAAATCGCCGGCACGTTAGCTTGCGACAGGAAAAACAAAAAGTCATCTAGAGGTCAAAGGTCAAGGTCACGGGGACGAATACGAGATTCTAAGCTTCGGTACCAGCATGGTGTACCCTCTAGTTTTTTTCGTTTACCGTCCGATTTGCTCGCAATGGGCAAAAAAGGACTTGCCGGCACCTTAGCTTGCGTCAGGAAAAACAAAACATCACCTAGAGGTCAAAAGTCAAGGCCACGGGGACGAATACGAGATTTTAAGCTTCGGTACCAGCTTGTGTACCCTCTAGTTTTTTTCTTTTACCGTCCGATTTGCTCGCAATGGACAAAAAGGGACTCGCCGGCACGTTAGCTTGCGTCAGGGAAAACAAAACATCACCTAGAGGTCAGAGGTCAAGGTCACGGTGACGAATACGAGATTTTAAGCTTCGGTACCAGCTTGTGTACCCTCTAGTTTTTTTTTAACCTCCGATTTGCTCGTTATGGGCAAAAAGGGACTTGCCGGCACGTTAGCTTGCGTCAGGAAAAACAAAAAGTCATCCAGAGGTCAAAGGTCAAGGTCACGGGGACGAATACGAGATTTTAAGCTTCGGTACCAGCACGGTGTACCCTCTAGTTTTTTTTTTCGTTTACAATCCCATTTGCTCGCAATGGGCAAAAAGGGACTCGCCGGCACCCCACCTTGCGTCAGGAAAAACAAAAAATCACCTAGAGGTCCAAGGTCAAGGTCACGGGGACGAATACGAGATTCTAAGCTTCGGTACCAGCTTGTGTACCCTCTAGTTTTTTCGTTTACCGTCCGATCTGCTCGCAATGGAAAAAAGGGACTCGCTGGCACCCTAGCTTACGTCAGGAAAAACAAAAAAATACATAGAGGTCAAAGGTCAAGGTCACGTGGACGAATACGAGATTTTAAGCTTCGGTACCAGCTTGTGTACCCTCTAGTTTTTTAGTTCAGCGTCCGATTTGCTTGCAATGGGCAAAAAGGGACTCGGCGGCACCCCAGCTTGCGTCAGGTAAAACAAAACATCACCTAGAGGTCAAAGGTAAAAGTGACGGGGACGAATACGAGATTCTAAGCTTCGGTACCAGCATGGTGTACCCTCTAATTTTTTAGTTTACAATCCGATTTGCTCGCAATGGGCAAAAAGGAACTTGCCGGCACGTTAGCTTGCGTCAGGAAAAACAAAGTCATCCAGAGGTCAAAGGTCAAGGTCACGGGGACGAATACGAAATTATAAGCTTCGGTACCAGCATGGTGTAACCTCTAGTTTTTTTGTTTACCGTCCGATTTGCTCGCAATGGGCAAAAAGAGACTCGCCGGCACCTGAACTTGCGTCAAGAAAAAAAACATCACCTAGAGGTCAAAGGTCAAGGTCACGGGGACGAATACGAGATTTTAAGCTTCGGTACCAGCTTGTGTACCTTCTAGTTTTTTTTCTCTTGTTTACCGTCCGATTTGCTTGCAATGGTCAAAAAGGGACTCGACAGCACCCCAGCTTGCGTCAGGAAAAACAAAACATCACCTAGAGGTCAAAGGTCAAGGTCACGGTGACGAATACGAGATTTTAAGCTTCGGTACCAGCTTGTGTACCCTTTAGTTTTTTGTTTACCGTCCGATTTGCTTGCAATGAGCAAAAAGGGACTCGACGGCACCCCAGCTTGCGTCAAGAAAAACAGAACATCACCTAGAGGTCAAAGGTCAAGGTCACGGGGATGAATACGAAATTGTAAGCTTCGGTACCAGCTTGTGTACCCTCTAGTTTTTTTTGTTTACCTTCCAATCTGCTCGCAATGGAAAAAAAGGATTCGCTGGCACCCTAGCTTGCGTCAGGAAAAACAAAAAAATCACAGAGGTCAAAGGTCAAGGTCACGGGGACGAATACGATATTTTAAGCTTCGGTACCAGCTTGTGTACCCTCTAGTTTCTTAGTTTACCGTCCGATTTGCTTGCAATGGGCAAAAAGGGACTCGTTGGCACCCCAGCTTGCGTCAGGTAAAACAAAACATCACCTAGAGGTCAAAGGTAAAGGTCACGGGGACGAATACGAGATTCTAAGCTTCGGTACCAGCATGGTGTACCCTCTAGTTTTTTTTAGTTTACAATCCGATTTGCTCGCAATGGGCAAAAAGGAAATCGCCGGCACGTTAGCTTGCGACAGGAAAAACAAAAAGTCATCCAGAGGTCAAAGGTCAAGGTCACGGGGACGAATACGAGATTCTAAGCTTCGGTACCAGCATGGTGTACCCTCTAGTTTTTTTCGTTTACCGTCCGATTTGCTCGCAATGGGCAAAAAAGGACTTGCCGGCACCTTAGCTTGCGTCAGGAAAAACAAAACATCACCTAGAGGTCAAAAGTCAAGGCCACGGGGACGAATACGAGATTTTAAGCTTCGGTACCAGCTTGTGTACCCTCTAGTTTTTTTTCTTTTACCGTCCGATTTGCTCGCAATGGACAAAAAGGGACTCGCCGGCACGTTAGCTTGCGTCAGGAAAAACAAAACATCACCTAGAGGTCAGAGGTCAAGGTCACGGTGACGAATACGAGATTTTAAGCTTCGGTACCAGCTTGTGTACCCTCTAGTTTTTTTTGTTAACCTCCGATTTGCTCGTTATGGGCAAAAAGGGACTTGCCGGCACGTTAGCTTGCGTCAGGAAAAACAAAAAGTCATCCAGAGGTCAAAGGTCAAGGTCACGGGGACGAATACGAGATTTTAAGCTTCGGTACCAGCATGGTGTACCCTCTAGTTTATTTTCGTTTACCGTCCCATTTGCTCGCAATGGGCAAAAAGGGACTCGCTGGCACCCCACCTTGCGTCAGGAAAACAAAAAATCACCGAGAGGTCCAAGGTCAAGGTCACGGGGACGAATACGAGATTTTAAGCTTCGGTACCAGCTTGTGTACCTTCTAGTTGTTTCGTTTACCGTCCAATTTGCTCGCAATGGGAAAAAAGGGACTCGCCGGCAACCCACATTGCGTCAGGAATAACAAAAAATCACCTAGAGGTCAAAGGTCAAGGTTACGGGGACGAATACGAGATTCTAAGCCTCGGTACCAGCATGGTGTACCCTTTAGTTTTTTTCGTTTACCGTCCGATCTGCTCGCAATGGAAAAAAGGGACTCACTGGCACCCTAGCTTACGTCAGGAAAAACAAAAAAATACATAGAGGTCAAAGGTCAAGGTCACGGGGACGAATACGAGATTTTAAGCTTCGGTACCAGCTTGTGTACCCTCTAGTTTTTTTAGTTCACCGTCCGATTTGCTTGCAATGGGCAAAAAGGGACTCGGCGGCACCCCAGCTTGCGTCAGGTAAACCAAAACATCACCTAGAGGTCAAAGGTAAAAGTGACGGGGACGAATACGAGATTCTAAGCTTCGGTACCAGCATGGTGTACCCTCTAGTTTTTTAGTTTACAATCCGATTTGCTCGCAATAGGCAAAAAGGAACTCGCCGGCACGTTAGCTTGCGTCAGGAAAAACACAAAGTCATCCAGAGGTCAAAGGTCAAGGTGACGGGGACGAATACGAAATTCTAAGCTTCGGTACCAGCATGGTGTACCCTCTAGTTTTTTTTTCGTTTACCGTCCCATTTGCTCGCAATTGGCAAAAAGGGACTCGCCGGCACCCCACCTTGCGTCAGGAAAAACAAAAAATCACCTAGAGGTCGAAGGTCAAGGTCACGGGGACGAATACGAGATTCTAAGCTTCGGTACCAGCTTGTGTACCCTCTAGTTTTTTCGTTTACCGTCCGATCTGCTCGCAATGGAAAAAAGGGACTCGCTGGCACCCTAGCTTACGTCAGGAAAAACAAAAAAATACATAGAGGTCAAAGGTCAAGGTCACGTGGACGAATACGAGATTTTAAGCTTCGGTACCAGCTTGTGTACCCTCTAGTTTTTTAGTTCACCGTCCGATTTGCTTGCAATGGGCAAAAAGGGACTCGGCGGCACCCCAGCTTGCGTCAGGTAAAACAAAACATCACCTAGAGGTCAAAGGTAAAAGTGACGGGGACGAATACGAGATTCTAAGCTTCGGTACCAGCATGGTGTACCCTCTAGTTTTTTTTAGTTTACAATCCGATTTGCTCGCAATGGGCAAAAAGGAACTCGCCGGCACGTTAGCTTGCGTCAGGAAAAACACAAAGTCATCCAGAGGTCAAAGGTCAAGGTCACGGGACGAATACGAAATTATAAGCTTCGGTACCAGCATGGTGTACCCTCTAGTTTTTTGTTTACCGTCCGATTTGCTCGCAATGGGCAAAAAGAGACTCGCCGGCACCTGAACTTGCGTCAAGAAAAAAAAAACATCACCTAGAGGTCAAAGGTCAAGGTCACGGGGACGAATACGAGATTTTAAGCTTCGGTACCAGCTTGTGTACCTTCTAGTTTTTTTTTATCTTGTTTACCGTCCGATTTGCTTGCAATGGTCAAAAAGGGACTCGACAGCACCCCAGCTTGCGTCAGGAAAAACAAAACATCACCTAGAGGTCAAAGGTCAAGGTCACGGTGACGAATACGAGATTTTAAGCTTCGGTACCAGCTTGTGTACCCTCTAGTTTTTTTTGTTAACCTCAGATTTGCTCGCAATGGGCAAAAAGGGACTTGCCGGCACGTTAGCTTGCGTCAGGAAAAACAAAAAGTCATCCAGAGGTCAAAGGTCAAGGTCACGGGGACGAAAACGAGATTTTAAGCTTCGGTACCAGCATGGTGTACCCTCTAGTTTATTTTCGTTTACCGTCCCATTTGCTCGCAATGGGCAAAAAGGGACTCGCCGGCACCCCACCTTGCGTCAGGAAAACAAAAAATCACCGAGAGGTCCAAGGTCAAGGTCACGGGGACGAATACGAGATTTTAAGCTTCGGTACCAGCTTGTGTACCTTCTAGTTGTTTCGTTTACCGTCCAATTTTTCGCAATGGGAAAAAAGGGACTCGCTGGCACCCTAGCTTACGTCAGGAAAAACAAAAAAATACATAGAGGTCAAAGGTCAAGGTCACGGGGACGAATACGAGATTTTAAGCTTCGGTACCAGCTTGTGTACCCTCTAGTTTTTTAGTTCACCGTCCGATTTGCTTGCAATGGGCAAACAGGGACTCGGCGGCACCCCAGCTTGCGTCAGGTAAAACAAAACATCACCTAGAGGTCAAAGGTAAAAGTGACGGGGACGAATACGAGATTCTAAGCTTCGGTACCAGCATGGTGTACCCTCTAGTTTTTTAGTTTACAATCCGATTTGCTCGCAATGGGCGAAAAGGAACTCGCCGGCACGTTAGCTTGCGTCAGGAAAAACACAAAGTCATCCAGAGGTCAAAGGTCAAGGTCACGGGGACGAATACGAAATTCTAAGCTTCGGTTCCAGCATGGTGTACCCTCTAGTTTTTTCGTTTACCGTCCGATTTGCTCGCAATGGGCAAAAAGGGACTCGCCGGCACCCCAGCTTGCGTCAGGAAAAACAAAACATCACCTAGAGGTCAAAGGTCAAGGTCACGGTGACGAATACGAGATTTTAAGCTTCGGTACCAGCTTGGGTACCCTTTAGTTTTTTGTTTACCGTCCGATTTGCTTGCAATGGGCAAAAAAGGAACTCGACGGCACCCCAGCTTGCGTCAAGAAAAACAGAACATCACCTAGAGGTCAAAGGTCAAGGTCACGGGGATGAATACGAAATTTTAAGCTTCGGTACCAGCTTGTGTACCCTCTAGTTTTGTTTTGTTTACCATCCGATCTGCTCGCAATGGAAAAAAAGGACTCGCTGGCACCCTAGCTTGCGTCAGGAAAAACAAAAAATCACAGAGGTCAAAGGTCAAGGTCACGGGGACGAATACGATATTTTAAGCTTCGGTACCAGCTTGTGTACCCTCTAGTTTTTTAGTTTACTGTCTGATTTGCTTGCAATGGGCAAAAAGGGACTCGTTGGCACCCCAGCTTGCGTCAGGTAAAACAAAACATCACCTAGAGGTCAAAGGTAAAGGTCACGGGGACGAATACGAGATTCTAAGCCTCGGTACCAGCATGGTGTACCCTCTAGTTTTTTTTAGTTTACAATCCGATTTGGTCGAAATGGGCAAAAAGGAAATCGCCGGAACGTTAGCTTGCGACAGGAAAACAAAAAGTCATCCAGAGGTCAAAGGCCAAGGTCACGGGGACGAATACGAGATTCTAAGCTTCGGTACCAGCATGGTGTACCCTCTAGTTTTTTTTCGTTTACCGTCCGATTTGCTCGCAATGGGCAAAAAAAGACTTGCCGGCACCTTAGCTTGCGTCAGGAAAAACAAAACATCACCTAGAGGTCAAAAGTCAAGGCCACGGGGACGAATACGAGATTTTAAGCTTCGGTACCAGCTTGTGTACCCTCTAGTTTATTTCTTTTACCGTCCGATTTGCTCGCAATGGGCAAAAAGGGACTCACCGGCACGTTAGCTTGCGTCAGGAAAAACAAAACATCACCTAGAGGTCAAAGGTCAAGGTCACGGTGACGAATACGAGATTTTAAGCTTCGGTACCATCTTGTGTACCCTCTAGTTTTTTTTCTTTTACCGTCCGATTTGCTCGCAATGGGCAAAAAGGGACTCGCCGGCACGTTAGCTTGCGTCAGGAAAAACAAAACATCACCTAGAGGTCAAAGGTCAAGGTCACGGTGACGAATACGAGATTTTAAGCTTCGGTACCAGCTTGTGTACCCTCTAGTTTTTTTTTGTTAACCTCCGATTTGCTCGCAATGGGCAAAAAGGGACTTGCCGGCACGTTAGCTTGCGTCAGGAAAAACAAAAAGTCATCCAGAGGTCAAAGGTCAAGGTCACGGGGACGAATACGAGATTTTAAGCTTCGGTACCAGCATGGTGTACCCTCTAGTTTTTTTTCGTTTACCGTCCCATTTGCTCGCAATGGGCAAAAAGGGACTCGCCGGCACCCCACCTTGCGTCAGGAAAACCAAAAAATCACCTAGAGGTCCAAGGTCAAGGTCACGGGGACGAATACGAGATTCTAAGCTTCGGTACCAGCTTGTGTACCCTCTAGTTTTTTCGTTTACCGTCCGATCTGCTCGCAATGGAAAAAAGGGACTCGCTGGCACCCTAGCTTACGTCAGGAAAAACAAAAAAATACATAGAGGTCAAAGGTCAAGGTCACGTGGACGAATACGAGATTTTAAGCTTCGGTACCAGCTTGTGTACCCTCTAGTTTTTTAGTTCACCGTCCGATTTGCTTGCAATGGGCAAAAAGGGACTCGGCGGCACCCCAGCTTGCGTCAGGTAAAACAAAACATCACCTAGAGGTCAAAGGTAAAAGTGACGGGGACGAATACGAGATTCTAAGCTTCGGTACCAGCATGGTGTACCCTCTAATTTTTTAGTTTACAATCCGATTTGCTCGCAATGGGCAAAAAGGAACTTGCCGGCACGTTAGCTTGCGTCAGGAAAAACAAAGTCATCCAGAGGTCAAAGGTCAAGGTCACGGGGACGAATACGAAATTATAAGCTTCGGTACCAGCATGGTGTACCCTCTAGTTTTTTTGTTTACCGTCCGATTTGCTCGCAATGGGCAAAAAGAGACTCGCCGGCACCTGAACTTGCGTCAAGAAAAAAAAACATCACCTAGAGGTCAAAGGTCAAGGTCACGGGGACGAATACGAGATTCTAAGCATCGGTACCAGCATGGTGTACCCTCTAGTTTTTTTTAGTTTACAATCCGATTTGCTCGCAATGGGCAAAAAGGAAATCGCCGGCACGTTACCTTGCATCAGGAAAAACAAAAAGTCATCCAGAGGTCAAAGGTCAAGGTCACGGGGACGAATACGAGATTCTAAGCTTCGGTACCAGCATGGTGTACCCTCTAGTTTTTTTTTCGTGTACCGTCCGATTTGCTCGCAATGGGCAAAAAAGGACTTGCCGGCACCTTAGCTTGCGTCAGGAAAAACAAAACATCACCTAGAGGTCAAAAGTCAAGGCCACGGGGACGAATACGAGATTTTAAGCTTCGGTACCAGCTTGTGTACCCTCTAGTTTTTTTTCTCTTACCGTCCGATTTGCTCGCAATGGGCAAAAAGGGACTCGTCGGCACGTTAGCTTGCGTCAGGAAAAACAAAACACCACCTAGAGGTCAAAGGTCACGGTCACGGTGACGAATACGAGATTTTAAGCTTCGGTACCAGCTTGTGTACCCTCTAGTTTTTTTTGTTAACCTCCGATTTGCTCGCAATGGGCAAAAAGGGACTTGCCGGCACGTTAGCTTGCGTCAGGAAAAACAAAAAGTAATCCAAAGGTCAAAGGTCAAGGTCACGGGGACGAATACGAGATTTTAAGCTTCGGTACCAGCATGGTGTACCCTCTAGTTTTTTTTCGTTTACCGTCCCATTTGCTCGCAATGAGCAAAAAGGGACTCGCCGGCACCCCACCTTGCGTCAGGAAAAACAAAAAATTACCTAGAGGTCCAAGGTCAAGGTCACGGGGACGAATACGAGATTTTAAGCTTCGGTACCAGCTTGTGTACCTTCTAGTTTTTTCGTTTACCGTCCAATTTGCTCGCAATGGGAAAAAAGGGACTCGCCGGCAACCCACCTTGCGTCAGGAATAACAAAAAGTCACCTAGAGGTCAAAGGTCAAGGTTACGGGGACGAATACGAGATTCTAAGCTTCGGTACCAGCTTGTGTACCCTCTAATTTTTTCGTTTACCGTCCGATCTGCTCGCAATGGAAAAAAAGGACTCGCTGGCACCCTAGCTTACGTCAGGAAAAACAAAAAAATACATAGAGGTCAAAGGTCAAGGTCACGGGGACGAATACGAGATTTTAAGCTTCGGTACCAGCTTGTGTACCCTCTAGTTTTTTAGTTCACCGGCCGATTTGCTTGCAATGGGCAAAAAGGGACTCGGCGGCACCCCAGCTTGCGTCAGGTAAAACAAAACATCACCTAGAGGTCAAAGGTAAAAGTGACGGGGACGAATACGAGATTCTAAGCTTCGGTACCAGCATGGTGTACCCTCTAGTTTTTTAGTTTACAATCCGATTTGCTCGCAATGGGCGAAAAGGAACTCGCCGGCACCTTAGCTTGCGTCAGGAAAAACACAAAGTCATCCAGAGGTCAAAGGTCAAGGTCACGGGGACGAATACGAAATTCTAAGCTTCGGTACCAGCATGGTGTTCCCTCTACTTTTTTCGTTTACCGTCCGATTTGCTCGCAATGGGCAAAAAGGGACTCGCCGGTACCTGAATTTGCGTCAGGAAAAAAAAACATCACCTAGAGATCAAAGGTCAAGGTCACGGGGACGAATACGAGATTTTAAGCTTCGGTACCAGCTTGTGTACCTTCTAGTTTTTTTTTTATCTCGTTTACCTTCCGATTTGCTTGCAATGGTCAAAAAGGGACTCGACAGCACCCCAGCTTGCGTCAGGAACAAACAAAACATCACCTAGAGGTCAAACGTCAAGGTCACGGTGACGAATACGAGATTTTAAGCTTCGGTACCAGCTTGTGTACCCTTTAGTTTTTTGTTTACCGTCCGATTTGCTTGCAATGGGCAAAAAGGGACACGACGGCACCCCAGCTTGCGTCAAGAAAAACAGAACATCACCTAGAGGTCAAAGGTCAAGGTCACGGGGATGAATACGAAATTTTAAGCTTCGGTACCAGCTTGTGTACCCTCTAGTTTTTTTTTGTTTACCGTCCGATCTGCTCGCAATGGAAAAAAAGGATTCGCTGGCACCCTAGCTTGCGTCAGGGAAAACAAAAAATCACAGAGGTCAAAGATCAAGGTCACGGGGACGAATACGATATTTTAAGCTTCGGTACCAGCTTGTGTACCCTCTAGTTTTTTAGTTTACCGTCCGATTTGCTTGCAATGGGCAAAAAGGGACTCGTTGGCACCCCAGCTTGCGTCAGGTAAAACAAAACATCACCTAGAGGTCAAAGGTAAAGGTCACGGGGACGAATACGAGATTCTAAGCTTCGGTACCAGCATGGTGTACCCTCTAGTTTTTTTTTAGTTTACAATCCGATTTGCTCACAATGGGCAAAAAGGAAATCGCCGGCACGTTAGCTTGCGTCAGGAAAAACAAAAAGTCATCCAGAGGTCAAAGGTCAAGGTCACGGGGACGAATACGAGATTCTAAGCTTCGGTACCAGCATGGTGTACCCTCTAGTTTTTTTCGTTTACCGTCCGATTTGCTCGCAATGGGCAAAAAAGGACTTGCCGGCACCTTAGCTTGCTTCAAGAAAAACAAAACATCACCTAGATCTCAAAAGTCAAGGCCACGGAACGAATACGAGATTTTAAGCTTCGGTACCAGCTTGTGTACCCTCTAGTTTTTTTCTTTTACCGTCCGATTTGCTCGCAATGGGCAAAAAGGGACTCGCCGGCACGTTAGCTTGCGTCAGGAAAAGCAAAACATCACTTAGAGGTCAAAGGTCAAGGTCACGGTGACGAATACGAGATTTTAAGCTTCGGTACCAGCTTGTGTACCCTCTAGTTTTTTTTGTTAACCTCCGATTTGCTCGCAATGGGCAAAAAGGGACTTGCCGGCACGTTAGCTTGCGTCAGGAAAAACGAAAAGTCATCCAGAGGTCAAAGGTCAAGGTCACGGGGACGAATACGAGATTTTAAGCTTCGGTACCAGCATGGTGTACCCTCTAGTTTATTTTCGTTTACCGTCCCATTTGCTCGCAATGGGCAAAAAGGGACTCGCCGGCACCCTACCTTGCGTCAGGAAAACAAAAAATCACCGAGAGGTCCAAGGTCAAGGTCACGGGGACGAATACGAGATTTTAAGCTTCGGTACCAGCTTGTGTACCTTCTAGTTGTTTCGTTTACCGTCCAATTTGCTCGCAATGGGCAAAAAGAGACTCGCCGGCACCTGAACTTGCGTCAAGAAAAAAAAACATCACCTAGAGGTCAAAGGTCAAGGTCACGGGGACGAATACGAGATTTTAAGCTTCGGTACCAGCTTGTGTACCTTCTAGTTTTTTTTTCTCTTGTTTACCGTCCGATTTGCTTGCAATGGTCAAAAAGGGACTCGACAGCACCCCAGCTTGCGTCAGGAACAAACAAAACATCACCTAGAGGTCAAACGTCAAGGTCACGGTGACGAATACGAGATTTTAAGCTTCGGTACCAGCTTGTGTACCCTTTAGTTTTTTGTTTACCGTCCGATTTGCTTGCAATGGGCAAAAAGGGACACGACGGCACCCCAGCTTGCGTCAAGAAAAACAGAACATCACCTAGAGGTCAAAGGTCAAGGTCACGGGGATGAATACGAAATTTTAAGCTTCGGTACCAGCTTGTGTACCCTCTAGTTTTTTTTTGTTTACCGTCCGATCTGCTCGCAATGGAAAAAAAGGATTCGCTGGCACCCTAGCTTGCGTCAGGGAAAACAAAAAATCACAGAGGTCAAAGATCAAGGTCACGGGGACGAATACGATATTTTAAGCTTCGGTACCAGCTTGTGTACCCTCTAGTTTTTTAGTTTACCGTCCGATTTGCTTGCAATGGGCAAAAAGGGACTCGTTGGCACCCCAGCTTGCGTCAGGTAAAACAAAACATCACCTAGAGGTCAAAGGTAAAGGTCACAGGGACGAATACGAGATTCTAAGCTTCGGTACCAGCATGGTGTACCCTCTAGTTTTTTTTTAGTTTACAATCCGATTTGCTCACAATGGGCAAAAAGGAAATCGCCGGCACGTTAGCTTGCGTCAGGAAAAACAAAAAGTCATCCAGAGGTCAAAGGTCAAGGTCACGGGGACGAATACGAGATTCTAAGCTTCGGTACCAGCATGGTGTACCCTCTAGTTTTTTTCGTTTACCGTCCGATTTGCTCGCAATGGGCAAAAAAGGACTTGCCGGCACCTTAGCTTGCGTCAGGAAAAACAAAACATCACCTAGATCTCAAAAGTCAAGGCCACGGAACGAATACGAGATTTTAAGCTTCGGTACCAGCTTGTGTACCCTCTAGTTTTTTTCTTTTACCGTCCGATTTGCTCGCAATGGGCAAAAAGGGACTCGCCGGCACGTTAGCTTGCGTCAGGAAAAGCAAAACATCACTTAGAGGTCAAAGGTCAAGGTCACGGTGACGAATACGAGATTTTAAGCTTCGGTACCAGCTTGTGTACCCTCTAGTTTTTTTTGTTAACATCCGATTTGCTCGCAATGGGCAAAAAGGGACTTGCCGGCACGTTAGCTTGCGTCAGGAAAAACGAAAAGTCATCCAGAGGTCAAAGGTCAAGGTCACGGGGACGAATACGAGATTTTAAGCTTCGGTACCAGCATGGTGTACCCTCTAGTTTATTTTCGTTTACCGTCCCATTTGCTCGCAATGGGCAAAAAGGGACTCGCCGGCACCCTACCTTGCGTCAGGAAAACAAAAAATCACCGAGAGGTCCAAGGTCAAGGTCACGGGGACGAATACGAGATTTTAAGCTTCGGTACCAGCTTGTGTACCTTCTAGTTGTTTCGTTTACCGTCCAATTTGCTCGCAATGGGAAAAAGGGACTCGCCGGTAACCCACCTTGCGTCAGGAATAACAAAAAATCACCTAGAGGTCAAAGGTCAAGGTTACGGGGACGAATACGAGATTCTAAGCTTCGGTACCAGCTTGTGTACCCTCTAGTTTTTTCGTTTACCATCCGATCTGCTCGCAATGGAAAAAAGGGACTCGCTGGCACCCTAGCTTACGTCAGGAAAAACAAAAAAAATACATAGAGGTCAAAGGTCAAGGTCACGGGGACGAATACGAGATTTTAAGCTTCGGTACCAGTTTGTGTACCCTCTAGTTTTTTAGTTCACCGTCTGATTTGCTTGCAATGGGCAAAAAGGGACTCGGCGGCACCCCAGCTTGCGTCAGGTAAAACAAAACATCACCTAGAGGTCAAAGGTAAAAGTGACGGGGACGAATACGAGATTCTAAGCTTCGGTACCAGCATGGTGTACCCTCTAGTTTTTTCGTTTACCGTCCGATTTGCTCGCAATGTGCAAAAAGGGACTCGCCGGCACCTGAATTTGCGTCAGGAAAAAAAACATCACCTATAGGTCAAAGGTCAAGGTCACGGGGACGAATACGAGATTTTAAGCTTCGGTACCAGCTTGTGTACCTTCTAGTTTTTTTTTATCTCGTTTACCGTCCGATTTGCTTCCAATGGTCAAAAAGGGACTCGACAGCACCCCAGCTTGCGTCAGGAAAAACAAAACATCACCTAGAGGTCAAAGGTCAAGGTCACGGTGACGAATACGAGATTTTAAGCTTCGGTACCAGCTTGGGTACCCTTTAGTTTTTTGTTTACCGTCCGATTTGCTTGCAATGGGCAAAAAGGGACTCGACGGCACCCCAGCTTGCGTCAAGAAAAACAGAACATCACCTAGAGGTCAAAGGTCAAGGTCACGGGGATGAATACGAAATTTTAAGCTTCGGTACCAGTTTGTGTACCCTCTAGTTTTGTTTTGCTTACCGTCCGATCTGCTCGCAATGGAAAAAAAGGACTCGCTGGCACCCTAGCTTGCGTCAGGAAAAACAAAAAATCACAGAGGTCAAAGGTCAAGGTCACGGGGACGAATACGATATTTTAAGCTTCGGTACCAGCTTGTGTACCCTCTAGTTTTTTAGTTTACTGTCTGATTTGCTTGCAATGGGCAAAAAGGGACTCGTTGGCACCCCAGCTTGCGTCAGGTAAAACAAAACATCACCTAGAGGTCAAAGGTAAAGGTCACAGGGACGAATACGAGATTCTAAGCTTCGGTACCAGCATGGTGTACCCTCTAGTTTTTTTTAGTTTACAATCCGATTTGCTCGCAATGGGCAAAAAGGAAATTGCCGGCACGTTAGCTTGCGTCAGGAAAAACAAAAAGTCATCCAGAGGTCAAAGGTCAAGGTCACGGGGACGAATACGAGATTCTAAGCTTCGGTACCAGCAGGGTGTACCCTCTAGTTTTTTTTTCGTTTACCGTCCGATTTGCTCGCAATGGGCAAAAAAGGACTCGCCGGCACCTTAGCTTGCGTCAGGAAAAACAAAACATCACCTAGAGGTCAAAAGTCAAGGCCACGGGGACGAATACGAGATTTTAAGCTTCGGTACCAGCTTGTGTACCCTCTAGTTTTTTTTCTTTTACCGTCCGATTTGCTCGCAATGGGCAAAAAGGGACTCGCCGGCACGTTAGGTTGCGTCAGGAAAAACAAAACATCGCCTAGAGGTCAAAGGTCAAGGTCACGGTGACGAATACGTGATTTTAAGCTTCGGTACCAGCTTGTGTACCCTCTAGTTTTTTTGTTGTTAACCTCCGATTTGCTCGCAATGGGCAAAAAGGGACTCGCCGGCACGTTAGCTTGCGTCAGGAAAAACAAAAAGTCATCCAGA
The DNA here is from genome assembly GCA_036785665.1 of Chirona hameri. Classification (NCBI taxonomy): domain Eukaryota; kingdom Metazoa; phylum Arthropoda; class Thecostraca; order Balanomorpha; family Balanidae; genus Chirona; species Chirona hameri. Next base: position 15,897 of record JAXIVJ010003956.1, on the reverse strand, counting down.
GGTCAAAGGTCAAGGTCACGGGGACGAATACGAGATTTTAAGCTTCGGTACCAGCATGGTGTACCCTCTAGTTTTTTTTTTCGTTTACAATCCCATTTGCTCGCAATGGGCAAAAAGGGACTCGCCGGCACCCCACCTTGCGTCAGGAAAAACAAAAAATCACCTAGAGGTCCAAGGTCAAGGTCACGGGGACGAATACGAGATTCTAAGCTTCGGTACCAGCTTGTGTACCCTCTAGTTTTTTCGTTTACCGTCCGATCTGCTCGCAATGGAAAAAAGGGACTCGCTGGCACCCTAGCTTACGTCAGGAAAAACAAAAAAATACATAGAGGTCAAAGGTCAAGGTCACGTGGACGAATACGAGATTTTAAGCTTCGGTACCAGCTTGTGTACCCTCTAGTTTTTTAGTTCAGCGTCCGATTTGCTTGCAATGGGCAAAAAGGGACTCGGCGGCACCCCAGCTTGCGTCAGGTAAAACAAAACATCACCTAGAGGTCAAAGGTAAAAGTGACGGGGACGAATACGAGATTCTAAGCTTCGGTACCAGCATGGTGTACCCTCTAATTTTTTAGTTTACAATCCGATTTGCTCGCAATGGGCAAAAAGGAACTTGCCGGCACGTTAGCTTGCGTCAGGAAAAACAAAGTCATCCAGAGGTCAAAGGTCAAGGTCACGGGGACGAATACGAAATTATAAGCTTCGGTACCAGCATGGTGTACCCTCTAGTTTTTTTGTTTACCGTCCGATTTGCTCGCAATGGGCAAAAAGAGACTCGCCGGCACCTGAACTTGCGTCAAGAAAAAAAAACATCACCTAGAGGTCAAAGGTCAAGGTCACGGGGACGAATACGAGATTTTAAGCTTCGGTACCAGCTTGTGTACCTTCTAGTTTTTTTTTCTCTTGTTTACCGTCCGATTTGCTTGCAATGGTCAAAAAGGGACTCGACAGCACCCCAGCTTGCGTCAGGAAAAACAAAACATCACCTAGAGGTCAAAGGTCAAGGTCACGGTGACGAATACGAGATTTTAAGCTTCGGTACCAGCTTGTGTACCCTTTAGTTTTTTGTTTACCGTCCGATTTGCTTGCAATGAGCAAAAAGGGACTCGACGGCACCCCAGCTTGCGTCAAGAAAAACAGAACATCACCTAGAGGTCAAAGGTCAAGGTCACGGGGATGAATACGAAATTTTAAGCTTCGGTACCAGCTTGTGTTCCCTCTAGTTTTTTTTTGTTTACCTTCCAATCTGCTCGCAATGGAAAAAAAGGATTCGCTGGCACCCTAGCTTGCGTCAGGAAAAACAAAAAAATCACAGAGGTCAAAGGTCAAGGTCACGGGGACGAATACGATATTTTAAGCTTCGGTACCAGCCTGTGTACCCTCTAGTTTTTTAGTTTACCGTCCGATTTGCTTGCAATGGGCAAAAAGGGACTCGTTGGCACCCCAGCTTGCGTCAGGTAAAACAAAACATCACCTAGAGGTCAAAGGTAAAGGTCACGGGGACGAATACGAGATTCTAAGCTTCGGTACCAGCATGGTGTACCCTCTAGTTTTTTTAGTTTACAATCCGATTTGCTCGCAATGGGCAAAAAGGAAATCGCCGGCACGTTAGCTTGCGACAGGAAAAACAAAAAGTCATCTAGAGGTCAAAGGTCAAGGTCACGGGGACGAATACGAGATTCTAAGCTTCGGTACCAGCATGGTGTACCCTCTAGTTTTTTTTCGTTTACCGTCCGATTTGCTCGCAATGGGCAAAAAAGGACTTGCCGGCACCTTAGCTTGCGTCAGGAAAAACAAAACATCACCTAGAGGTCAAAAGTCAAGGCCACGGGGACGAATACGAGATTTTAAGCTTCGGTACCAGCTTGTGTACCCTCTAGTTTTTTTCTTTTACCGTCCGATTTGCTCGCAATGGACAAAAAGGGACTCGCCGGCACGTTAGCTTGCGTCAGGGAAAACAAAACATCACCTAGAGGTCAGAGGTCAAGGTCACGGTGACGAATACGAGATTTTAAGCTTCGGTACCAGCTTGTGTACCCTCTAGTTTTTTTTAACCTCCGATTTGCTCGTTATGGGCAAAAAGGGACTTGCCGGCACGTTAGCTTGCGTCAGGAAAAACAAAAAGTCATCCAGAGGTCAAAGGTCAAGGTCACGGGGACGAATACGAGATTTTAAGCTTCGGTACCAGCACGGTGTACCCTCTAGTTTTTTTTTTCGTTTACAATCCCATTTGCTCGCAATGGGCAAAAAGGGACTCGCCGGCACCCCACCTTGCGTCAGGAAAAACAAAAAATCACCTAGAGGTCCAAGGTCAAGGTCACGGGGACGAATACGAGATTCTAAGCTTCGGTACCAGCTTGTGTACCCTCTAGTTTTTTCGTTTACCGTCCGATCTGCTCGCAATGGAAAAAAGGGACTCGCTGGCACCCTAGCTTACGTCAGGAAAAACAAAAAAATACATAGAGGTCAAAGGTCAAGGTCACGTGGACGAATACGAGATTTTAAGCTTCGGTACCAGCTTGTGTACCCTCTAGTTTTTTAGTTCAGCGTCCGATTTGCTTGCAATGGGCAAAAAGGGACTCGGCGGCACCCCAGCTTGCGTCAGGTAAAACAAAACATCACCTAGAGGTCAAAGGTAAAAGTGACGGGGACGAATACGAGATTCTAAGCTTCGGTACCAGCATGGTGTACCCTCTAATTTTTTAGTTTACAATCCGATTTGCTCGCAATGGGCAAAAAGGAACTTGCCGGCACGTTAGCTTGCGTCAGGAAAAACAAAGTCATCCAGAGGTCAAAGGTCAAGGTCACGGGGACGAATACGAAATTATAAGCTTCGGTACCAGCATGGTGTAACCTCTAGTTTTTTTGTTTACCGTCCGATTTGCTCGCAATGGGCAAAAAGAGACTCGCCGGCACCTGAACTTGCGTCAAGAAAAAAAACATCACCTAGAGGTCAAAGGTCAAGGTCACGGGGACGAATACGAGATTTTAAGCTTCGGTACCAGCTTGTGTACCTTCTAGTTTTTTTTTCTCTTGTTTACCGTCCGATTTGCTTGCAATGGTCAAAAAGGGACTCGACAGCACCCCAGCTTGCGTCAGGAAAAACAAAACATCACCTAGAGGTCAAAGGTCAAGGTCACGGTGACGAATACGAGATTTTAAGCTTCGGTACCAGCTTGTGTACCCTTTAGTTTTTTGTTTACCGTCCGATTTGCTTGCAATGAGCAAAAAGGGACTCGACGGCACCCCAGCTTGCGTCAAGAAAAACAGAACATCACCTAGAGGTCAAAGGTCAAGGTCACGGGGATGAATACGAAATTTTAAGCTTCGGTACCAGTTTGTGTACCCTCTAGTTTTGTTTTGCTTACCGTCCGATCTGCTCGCAATGGAAAAAAAGGACTCGCTGGCACCCTAGCTTGCGTCAGGAAAAACAAAAAATCACAGAGGTCAAAGGTCAAGGTCACGGGGACGAATACGATATTTTAAGCTTCGGTACCAGCTTGTGTACCCTCTAGTTTTTTAGTTTACTGTCTGATTTGCTTGCAATGGGCAAAAAGGGACTCGTTGGCACCCCAGCTTGCGTCAGGTAAAACAAAACATCACCTAGAGGTCAAAGGTAAAGGTCACAGGGACGAATACGAGATTCTAAGCTTCGGTACCAGCATGGTGTACCCTCTAGTTTTTTTTAGTTTACAATCCGATTTGCTCGCAATGGGCAAAAAGGAAATTGCCGGCACGTTAGCTTGCGTCAGGAAAAACAAAAAGTCATCCAGAGGTCAAAGGTCAAGGTCACGGGGACGAATACGAGATTCTAAGCTTCGGTACCAGCAGGGTGTACCCTCTAGTTTTTTTTTCGTTTACCGTCCGATTTGCTCGCAATGGGCAAAAAAGGACTCGCCGGCACCTTAGCTTGCGTCAGGAAAAACAAAACATCACCTAGAGGTCAAAAGTCAAGGCCACGGGGACGAATACGAGATTTTAAGCTTCGGTACCAGCTTGTGTACCATCTAGTTTTTTTTCTTTTACCGTCCGATTTGCTCGCAATGGGCAAAAAGGGACTCGCCGGCACGTTAGGTTGCGTCAGGAAAAACAAAACATCGCCTAGAGGTCAAAGGTCAAGGTCACGGTGACGAATACGTGATTTTAAGCTTCGGTACCAGCTTGTGTACCCTCTAGTTTTTTTGTGTTAACCTCCGATTTGCTCGCAATGGGCAAAAAGGGACTTGCCGGCACGTTAGCTTGCGTCAGGAAAAACAAAAAGTCATCCAGAGGTCAAAGGTCAAGGTCACGGGGACGAATACGAGATTTTAAGCTTCGGTACCAGCATGGTGTACCCTCTAGTTTTTTTTTCGTTTACAATCCCATTTGCTCGCAATGGGCAAAAAGGGACTCGCCGGCACCCCACCTTGCGTCAGGAAAAACAAAAAATCACCTAGAGGTCCAAGGTCAAGGTCACGGGGACGAATACGAGATTCTAAGCTTCGGTACCAGCTTGTGTACCCTCTAGTTTTTTCGTTTACCGTCCGATCTGCTCGCAATGGAAAAAAGGGACTCGCTGGCACCCTAGCTTACGTCAGGAAAAACAAAAAAATACATAGAGGTCAAAGGTCAAGGTCACGTGGACGAATACGAGATTGTAAGCTTCGGTACCAGCTTGTGTACCCTCTAGTTTTTTAGTTCAGCGTCCGATTTGCTTGCAATGGGCAAAAAGGGACTCGGCGGCACCCCAGCTTGCGTCAGGTAAAACAAAACATCACCTAGAGGTCAAAGGTAAAAGTGACGGGGACGAATACGAGATTCTAAGCTTCGGTACCAGCATGGTGTACCCTCTAATTTTTTAGTTTACAATCCGATTTGCTCGCAATGGGCAAAAAGGAACTTGCCGGCACGTTAGCTTGCGTCAGGAAAAACAAAGTCATCCAGAGGTCAAAGGTCAAGGTCACGGGGACGAATACGAAATTATAAGCTTCGGTACCAGCATGGTGTACCCTCTAGTTTTTTGTTTACCGTCCGATTTGCTCGCAATGGGCAAAAAGAGACTCGCCGGCACCTGAACTTGCGTCAAGAAAAAAAAACATCACCTAGAGGTCAAAGGTCAAGGTCACGGGGACGAATACGAGATTTTAAGCTTCGGTACCAGCTTGTGTACCTTCTAGTTTTTTTTTCTCTTGTTTACCGTCCGATTTGCTTGCAATGGTCAAAAAGGGACTCGACAGCACCCCAGCTTGCGTCAGGAAAAACAAAACATCACCTAGAGGTCAAAGGTCAAGGTCACGGTGACGAATACGAGATTTTAAGCTTCGGTACCAGCTTGTGTACCCTTTAGTTTTTTGTTTACCGTCCGATTTGCTTGCAATGAGCAAAAAGGGACTCGACGGCACCCCAGCTTGCGTCAAGAAAAACAGAACATCACCTAGAGGTCAAAGGTCAAGGTCACGGGGATGAATACGAAATTTTAAGCTTCGGTACCAGCTTGTGTTCCCTCTAGTTTTTTTTTGTTTACCTTCCAATCTGCTCGCAATGGAAAAAAAGGATTCGCTGGCACCCTAGCTTGCGTCAGGAAAAACAAAAAAATCACAGAGGTCAAAGGTCAAGGTCACGGGGACGAATACGATATTTTAAGCTTCGGTACCAGCCTGTGTACCCTCTAGTTTTTTAGTTTACCGTCCGATTTGCTTGCAATGGGCAAAAAGGGACTCGTTGGCACCCCAGCTTGCGTCAGGTAAAACAAAACATCACCTAGAGGTCAAAGGTAAAGGTCACGGGGACGAATACGAGATTCTAAGCTTCGGTACCAGCATGGTGTACCCTCTAGTTTTTTTAGTTTACAATCCGATTTGCTCGCAATGGGCAAAAAGGAAATCGCCGGCACGTTAGCTTGCGACAGGAAAAACAAAAAGTCATCTAGAGGTCAAAGGTCAAGGTCACGGGGACGAATACGAGATTCTAAGCTTCGGTACCAGCATGGTGTACCCTCTAGTTTTTTTCGTTTACCGTCCGATTTGCTCGCAATGGGCAAAAAAGGACTTGCCGGCACCTTAGCTTGCGTCAGGAAAAACAAAACATCACCTAGAGGTCAAAAGTCAAGGCCACGGGGACGAATACGAGATTTTAAGCTTCGGTACCAGCTTGTGTACCCTCTAGTTTTTTTCTTTTACCGTCCGATTTGCTCGCAATGGACAAAAAGGGACTCGCCGGCACGTTAGCTTGCGTCAGGGAAAACAAAACATCACCTAGAGGTCAGAGGTCAAGGTCACGGTGACGAATACGAGATTTTAAGCTTCGGTACCAGCTTGTGTACCCTCTAGTTTTTTTTTAACCTCCGATTTGCTCGTTATGGGCAAAAAGGGACTTGCCGGCACGTTAGCTTGCGTCAGGAAAAACAAAAAGTCATCCAGAGGTCAAAGGTCAAGGTCACGGGGACGAATACGAGATTTTAAGCTTCGGTACCAGCACGGTGTACCCTCTAGTTTTTTTTTCGTTTACAATCCCATTTGCTCGCAATGGGCAAAAAGGGACTCGCCGGCACCCCACCTTGCGTCAGGAAAAACAAAAAATCACCTAGAGGTCCAAGGTCAAGGTCACGGGGACGAATACGAGATTCTAAGCTTCGGTACCAGCTTGTGTACCCTCTAGTTTTTTCGTTTACCGTCCGATCTGCTCGCAATGGAAAAAAGGGACTCGCTGGCACCCTAGCTTACGTCAGGAAAAACAAAAAAATACATAGAGGTCAAAGGTCAAGGTCACGTGGACGAATACGAGATTGTAAGCTTCGGTACCAGCTTGTGTACCCTCTAGTTTTTTAGTTCAGCGTCCGATTTGCTTGCAATGGGCAAAAAGGGACTCGGCGGCACCCCAGCTTGCGTCAGGTAAAACAAAACATCACCTAGAGGTCAAAGGTAAAAGTGACGGGGACGAATACGAGATTCTAAGCTTCGGTACCAGCATGGTGTACCCTCTAATTTTTTAGTTTACAATCCGATTTGCTCGCAATGGGCAAAAAGGAACTTGCCGGCACGTTAGCTTGCGTCAGGAAAAACAAAGTCATCCAGAGGTCAAAGGTCAAGGTCACGGGGACGAATACGAAATTATAAGCTTCGGTACCAGCATGGTGTACCCTCTAGTTTTTTTGTTTACCGTCCGATTTGCTCGCAATGGGCAAAAAGAGACTCGCCGGCACCTGAACTTGCGTCAAGAAAAAAAAACATCACCTAGAGGTCAAAGGTCAAGGTCACGGGGACGAATACGAGATTTTAAGCTTCGGTACCAGCTTGTGTACCTTCTAGTTTTTTTTTCTCTTGTTTACCGTCCGATTTGCTTGCAATGGTCAAAAAGGGACTCGACAGCACCCCAGCTTGCGTCAGGAAAAACAAAACATCACCTAGAGGTCAAAGGTCAAGGTCACGGTGACGAATACGAGATTTTAAGCTTCGGTACCAGCTTGTGTACCCTTTAGTTTTTTGTTTACCGTCCGATTTGCTTGCAATGAGCAAAAAGGGACTCGACGGCACCCCAGCTTGCGTCAAGAAAAACAGAACATCACCTAGAGGTCAAAGGTCAAGGTCACGGGGATGAATACGAAATTTTAAGCTTCGGTACCAGCTTGTGTTCCCTCTAGTTTTTTTTTGTTTACCTTCCAATCTGCTCGCAATGGAAAAAAAGGATTCGCTGGCACCCTAGCTTGCGTCAGGAAAAACAAAAAAATCACAGAGGTCAAAGGTCAAGGTCACGGGGACGAATACGATATTTTAAGCTTCGGTACCAGCCTGTGTACCCTCTAGTTTTTTAGTTTACCGTCCGATTTGCTTGCAATGGGCAAAAAGGGACTCGTTGGCACCCCAGCTTGCGTCAGGTAAAACAAAACATCACCTAGAGGTCAAAGGTAAAGGTCACGGGGACGAATACGAGATTCTAAGCTTCGGTACCAGCATGGTGTACCCTCTAGTTTTTTTAGTTTACAATCCGATTTGCTCGCAATGGGCAAAAAGGAAATCGCCGGCACGTTAGCTTGCGACAGGAAAAACAAAAAGTCATCTAGAGGTCAAAGGTCAAGGTCACGGGGACGAATACGAGATTCTAAGCTTCGGTACCAGCATGGTGTACCCTCTAGTTTTTTTCGTTTACCGTCCGATTTGCTCGCAATGGGCAAAAAAGGACTTGCCGGCACCTTAGCTTGCGTCAGGAAAAACAAAACATCACCTAGAGGTCAAAAGTCAAGGCCACGGGGACGAATACGAGATTTTAAGCTTCGGTACCAGCTTGTGTACCCTCTAGTTTTTTTCTTTTACCGTCCGATTTGCTCGCAATGGACAAAAAGGGACTCGCCGGCACGTTAGCTTGCGTCAGGGAAAACAAAACATCACCTAGAGGTCAGAGGTCAAGGTCACGGTGACGAATACGAGATTTTAAGCTTCGGTACCAGCTTGTGTACCCTCTAGTTTTTTTTAACCTCCGATTTGCTCGTTATGGGCAAAAAGGGACTTGCCGGCACGTTAGCTTGCGTCAGGAAAAACAAAAAGTCATCCAGAGGTCAAAGGTCAAGGTCACGGGGACGAATACGAGATTTTAAGCTTCGGTACCAGCACGGTGTACCCTCTAGTTTTTTTTTCGTTTACAATCCCATTTGCTCGCAATGGGCAAAAAGGGACTCGCCGGCACCCCACCTTGCGTCAGGAAAAACAAAAAATCACCTAGAGGTCCAAGGTCAAGGTCACGGGGACGAATACGAGATTCTAAGCTTCGGTACCAGCATGGTGTACCCTCTAATTTTTTAGTTTACAATCCGATTTGCTCGCAATGGGCAAAAAGGAACTTGCCGGCACGTTAGCTTGCGTCAGGAAAAACAAAGTCATCCAGAGGTCAAAGGTCAAGGTCACGGGGACGAATACGAAATTATAAGCTTCGGTACCAGCATGGTGTAACCTCTAGTTTTTTTGTTTACCGTCCGATTTGCTCGCAATGGGCAAAAAGAGACTCGCCGGCACCTGAACTTGCGTCAAGAAAAAAAACATCACCTAGAGGTCAAAGGTCAAGGTCACGGGGACGAATACGAGATTTTAAGCTTCGGTACCAGCTTGTGTACCTTCTAGTTTTTTTCTTCTCTTGTTTACCGTCCGATTTGCTTGCAATGGTCAAAAAGGGACTCGACAGCACCCCAGCTTGCGTCAGGAAAAACAAAACATCACCTAGAGGTCAAAGGTCAAGGTCACGGTGACGAATACGAGATTTTAAGCTTCGGTACCAGCTTGTGTACCCTTTAGTTTTTTGTTTACCGTCCGATTTGCTTGCAATGAGCAAAAAGGGACTCGACGGCACCCCAGCTTGCGTCAAGAAAAACAGAACATCACCTAGAGGTCAAAGGTCAAGGTCACGGGGATGAATACGAAATTTTAAGCTTCGGTACCAGTTTGTGTACCCTCTAGTTTTGTTTTGCTTACCGTCCGATCTGCTCGCAATGGAAAAAAAGGACTCGCTGGCACCCTAGCTTGCGTCAGGAAAAACAAAAAATCACAGAGGTCAAAGGTCAAGGTCACGGGGACGAATACGATATTTTAAGCTTCGGTACCAGCTTGTGTACCCTCTAGTTTTTTAGTTTACTGTCTGATTTGCTTGCAATGGGCAAAAAGGGACTCGTTGGCACCCCAGCTTGCGTCAGGTAAAACAAAACATCACCTAGAGGTCAAAGGTAAAGGTCACGGGGACGAATACGAGATTCTAAGCTTCGGTACCAGCATGGTGTACCCTCTAGTTTTTTTAGTTTACAATCCGATTTGCTCGCAATGGGCAAAAAGGAAATCGCCGGCACGTTAGCTTGCGACAGGAAAAACAAAAAGTCATCTAGAGGTCAAAGGTCAAGGTCACGGGGACGAATACGAGATTCTAAGCTTCGGTACCAGCATGGTGTACCCTCTAGTTTTTTCGTTTACCGTCCGATTTGCTCGCAATGGGCAAAAAAGGACTTGCCGGCACCTTAGCTTGCGTCAGGAAAAACAAAACATCACCTAGAGGTCAAAAGTCAAGGCCACGGGGACGAATACGAGATTTTAAGCTTCGGTACCAGCTTGTGTACCCTCTAGTTTTTTTCTTTTACCGTCCGATTTGCTCGCAATGGACAAAAAGGGACTCGCCGGCACGTTAGCTTGCGTCAGGGAAAACAAAACATCACCTAGAGGTCAGAGGTCAAGGTCACGGTGACGAATACGAGATTTTAAGCTTCGGTACCAGCTTGTGTACCCTCTAGTTTTTTTTAACCTCCGATTTGCTCGTTATGGGCAAAAAGGGACTTGCCGGCACGTTAGCTTGCGTCAGGAAAAACAAAAAGTCATCCAGAGGTCAAAGGTCAAGGTCACGGGGACGAATACGAGATTTTAAGCTTCGGTACCAGCACGGTGTACCCTCTAGTTTTTTTTTTCGTTTACAATCCCATTTGCTCGCAATGGGCAAAAAGGGACTCGCCGGCACCCCACCTTGCGTCAGGAAAAACAAAAAATCACCTAGAGGTCCAAGGTCAAGGTCACGGGGACGAATACGAGATTCTAAGCTTCGGTACCAGCTTGTGTACCCTCTAGTTTTTTCGTTTACCGTCCGATCTGCTCGCAATGGAAAAAAGGGACTCGCTGGCACCCTAGCTTACGTCAGGAAAAACAAAAAAATACATAGAGGTCAAAGGTCAAGGTCACGTGGACGAATACGAGATTTTAAGCTTCGGTACCAGCTTGTGTACCCTCTAGTTTTTTAGTTCAGCGTCCGATTTGCTTGCAATGGGCAAAAAGGGACTCGGCGGCACCCCAGCTTGCGTCAGGTAAAACAAAACATCACCTAGAGGTCAAAGGTAAAAGTGACGGGGACGAATACGAGATTCTAAGCTTCGGTACCAGCATGGTGTACCCTCTAATTTTTTAGTTTACAATCCGATTTGCTCGCAATGGGCAAAAAGGAACTTGCCGGCACGTTAGCTTGCGTCAGGAAAAACAAAGTCATCCAGAGGTCAAAGGTCAAGGTCACGGGGACGAATACGAAATTATAAGCTTCGGTACCAGCATGGTGTAACCTCTAGTTTTTTTGTTTACCGTCCGATTTGCTCGCAATGGGCAAAAAGAGACTCGCCGGCACCTGAACTTGCGTCAAGAAAAAAAACATCACCTAGAGGTCAAAGGTCAAGGTCACGGGGACGAATACGAGATTTTAAGCTTCGGTACCAGCTTGTGTACCTTCTAGTTTTTTTTTCTCTTGTTTACCGTCCGATTTGCTTGCAATGGTCAAAAAGGGACTCGACAGCACCCCAGCTTGCGTCAGGAAAAACAAAACATCACCTAGAGGTCAAAGGTCAAGGTCACGGTGACGAATACGAGATTTTAAGCTTCGGTACCAGCTTGTGTACCCTTTAGTTTTTTGTTTACCGTCCGATTTGCTTGCAATGAGCAAAAAGGGACTCGACGGCACCCCAGCTTGCGTCAAGAAAAACAGAACATCACCTAGAGGTCAAAGGTCAAGGTCACGGGGATGAATACGAAATTGTAAGCTTCGGTACCAGCTTGTGTACCCTCTAGTTTTTTTTGTTTACCTTCCAATCTGCTCGCAATGGAAAAAAAGGATTCGCTGGCACCCTAGCTTGCGTCAGGAAAAACAAAAAAATCACAGAGGTCAAAGGTCAAGGTCACGGGGACGAATACGATATTTTAAGCTTCGGTACCAGCTTGTGTACCCTCTAGTTTCTTAGTTTACCGTCCGATTTGCTTGCAATGGGCAAAAAGGGACTCGTTGGCACCCCAGCTTGCGTCAGGTAAAACAAAACATCACCTAGAGGTCAAAGGTAAAGGTCACGGGGACGAATACGAGATTCTAAGCTTCGGTACCAGCATGGTGTACCCTCTAGTTTTTTTTAGTTTACAATCCGATTTGCTCGCAATGGGCAAAAAGCAAATCGCCGGCACGTTAGCTTGCGACAGGAAAAACAAAAAGTCATCCAGAGGTCAAAGATCAAGGTCACGGGGACGAATACGAGATTATAAGCTTCGGTACCAGCATGGTGTACCCTCTAGTTTTTTTCGTTTACCGTCCGATTTGCTCGCAATGGGCAAAAAAGGACTTGCCGGCACCTTAGCTTGCGTCAGGAAAAACAAAACATCACCTAGAGGTCAAAAGTCAAGGCCACGGGGACGAATACGAGATTTTAAGCTTCGGTACCAGCTTGTGTACCCTCTAGTTTTTTTTCTTTTACCGTCCGATTTGCTCGCAATGGACAAAAAGGGACTCGCCGGCACGTTAGCTTGCGTCAGGAAAAACAAAACATCACCTAGAGGTCAGAGGTCAAGGTCACGGTGACGAATACGAGATTTTAAGCTTCGGTACCAGCTTGTGTACCCTCTAGTTTTTTTTTGTTAACCTCCGATTTGCTCGTTATGGGCAAAAAGGGACTTGCCGGCACGTTAGCTTGCGTCAGGAAAAACAAAAAGTCATCCAGAGGTCAAAGGTCAAGGTCACGGGGACGAATACGAGATTTTAAGCTTCGGTACCAGCATGGTGTACCCTCTAGTTTATTTTCGTTTACCGTCCCATTTGCTCGCAATGGGCAAAAAGGGACTCGCTGGCACCCCACCTTGCGTCAGGAAAACAAAAAATCACCGAGAGGTCCAAGGTCAAGGTCACGGGGACGAATACGAGATTTTAAGCTTCGGTACCAGCTTGTGTACCTTCTAGTTGTTTCGTTTACCGTCCAATTTGCTCGCAATGGGAAAAAAGGGACTCGCCGGCAACCCACCTTGCGTCAGGAATAACAAAAAATCACCTAGAGGTCAAAGGTCAAGGTTACGGGGACGAATACGAGATTCTAAGCTTCGGTACCAGCATGGTGTACCCTTTAGTTTTTTTCCTTTACCGTCCGATCTGCTCGCAATGGAAAAAAGGGACTCACTGGCACCCTAGCTTACGTCAGGAAAAACAAAAAAATACATAGAGGTCAAAGGTCAAGGTCACGGGGACGAATACGAGATTTTAAGCTTCGGTACCAGCTTGTGTACCCTCTAGTTTTTTTAGTTCACCGTCCGATTTGCTTGCAATGGGCAAAAAGGGACTCGGCGGCACCCCAGCTTGCGTCAGGTAAACCAAAACATCACCTAGAGGTCAAAGGTAAAAGTGACGGGGACGAATACGAGATTCTAAGCTTCGGTACCAGCATGGTGTACCCTCTAGTTTTTTAGTTTACAATCCGATTTGCTCGCAATAGGCAAAAAGGAACTCGCCGGCACGTTAGCTTGCGTCAGGAAAAACACAAAGTCATCCAGAGGTCAAAGGTCAAGGTGACGGGGACGAATACGAAATTCTAAGCTTCGGTACCAGCATGGTGTACCCTCTAGTTTTTTTTTCGTTTACCGTCCCATTTGCTCGCAATTGGCAAAAAGGGACTCGCCGGCACCCCACCTTGCGTCAGGAAAAACAAAAAATCACCTAGAGGTCGAAGGTCAAGGTCACGGGGACGAATACGAGATTCTAAGCTTCGGTACCAGCTTGTGTACCCTCTAGTTTTTTCGTTTACCGTCCGATCTGCTCGCAATGGAAAAAAGGGACTCGCTGGCACCCTAGCTTACGTCAGGAAAAACAAAAAAATACATAGAGGTCAAAGGTCAAGGTCACGTGGACGAATACGAGATTTTAAGCTTCGGTACCAGCTTGTGTACCCTCTAGTTTTTTAGTTCACCGTCCGATTTGCTTGCAATGGGCAAAAAGGGACTCGGCGGCACCCCAGCTTGCGTCAGGTAAAACAAAACATCACCTAGAGGTCAAAGGTAAAAGTGACGGGGACGAATACGAGATTCTAAGCTTCGGTACCAGCATGGTGTACCCTCTAGTTTTTTTAGTTTACAATCCGATTTGCTCGCAATGGGCAAAAAGGAACTCGCCGGCACGTTAGCTTGCGTCAGGAAAAACACAAAGTCATCCAGAGGTCAAAGGTCAAGGTCACGGGACGAATACGAAATTATAAGCTTCGGTACCAGCATGGTGTACCCTCTAGTTTTTTGTTTACCGTCCGATTTGCTCGCAATGGGCAAAAAGAGACTCGCCGGCACCTGAACTTGCGTCAAGAAAAAAAAAACATCACCTAGAGGTCAAAGGTCAAGGTCACGGGGACGAATACGAGATTTTAAGCTTCGGTACCAGCTTGTGTACCTTCTAGTTTTTTTTATCTTGTTTACCGTCCGATTTGCTTGCAATGGTCAAAAAGGGACTCGACAGCACCCCAGCTTGCGTCAGGAAAAACAAAACATCACCTAGAGGTCAAAGGTCAAGGTCACGGTGACGAATACGAGATTTTAAGCTTCGGTACCAGCTTGTGTACCCTCTAGTTTTTTTTGTTAACCTCAGATTTGCTCGCAATGGGCAAAAAGGGACTTGCCGGCACGTTAGCTTGCGTCAGGAAAAACAAAAAGTCATCCAGAGGTCAAAGGTCAAGGTCACGGGGACGAAAACGAGATTTTAAGCTTCGGTACCAGCATGGTGTACCCTCTAGTTTATTTTCGTTTACCGTCCCATTTGCTCGCAATGGGCAAAAAGGGACTCGCCGGCACCCCACCTTGCGTCAGGAAAACAAAAAATCACCGAGAGGTCCAAGGTCAAGGTCACGGGGACGAATACGAGATTTTAAGCTTCGGTACCAGCTTGTGTACCTTCTAGTTGTTTCGTTTACCGTCCAATTTTCTCGCAATGGGAAAAAAGGGACTCGCTGGCACCCTAGCTTACGTCAGGAAAAACAAAAAAATACATAGAGGTCAAAGGTCAAGGTCACGGGGACGAATACGAGATTTTAAGCTTCGGTACCAGCTTGTGTACCCTCTAGTTTTTTAGTTCACCGTCCGATTTGCTTGCAATGGGCAAAAAGGGACTCGGCGGCACCCCAGCTTGCGTCAGGTAAAACAAAACATCACCTAGAGGTCAAAGGTAAAAGTGACGGGGACGAATACGAGATTCTAAGCTTCGGTACCAGCATGGTGTACCCTCTAGTTTTTTAGTTTACAATCCGATTTGCTCGCAATGGGCGAAAAGGAACTCGCCGGCACGTTAGCTTGCGTCAGGAAAAACACAAAGTCATCCAGAGGTCAAAGGTCAAGGTCACGGGGACGAATACGAAATTCTAAGCTTCGGTTCCAGCATGGTGTACCCTCTAGTTTTTTCGTTTACCGTCCGATTTGCTCGCAATGGGCAAAAAGGGACTCGCCGGCACCCCAGCTTGCGTCAGGAAAAACAAAACATCACCTAGAGGTCAAAGATCAAGGTCACGGTGACGAATACGAGATTTTAAGCTTCGGTACCAGCTTGGGTACCCTTTAGTTTTTTGTTTACCGTCCGATTTGCTTGCAATGGGCAAAAAAGGAACTCAACGGCACCCCAGCTTGCGTCAAGAAAAACAGAACATCACCTAGAGGTCAAAGGTCAAGGTCACGGGGATGAATACGAAATTTTAAGCTTCGGTACCAGCTTGTGTACCCTCTAGTTTTGTTTTGTTTACCGTCCGATCTGCTCGCAATGGAAAAAAAGGACTCGCTGGCACCCTAGCTTGCGTCAGGAAAAACAAAAAATCACAGAGGTCAAAGGTCAAGGTCACGGGGACGAATACGATATTTTAAGCTTCGGTACCAGCTTGTGTACCCTCTAGTTTTTTAGTTTACTGTCTGATTTGCTTGCAATGGGCAAAAAGGGACTCGTTGGCACCCCAGCTTGCGTCAGGTAAAACAAAACATCACCTAGAGGTCAAAGGTAAAGGTCACGGGGACGAATACGAGATTCTAAGCCTCGGTACCAGCATGGTGTACCCTCTAGTTTTTTTTAGTTTACAATCCGATTTGCTCGAAATGGGCAAAAAGGAAATCGCCGGAACGTTAGCTTGCGACAGGAAAACAAAAAGTC
>JAXIVJ010003955.1:75000-88175 GCA_036785665.1 Chirona hameri | reverse complement strand
CCTGACCTTGAGTGCGACCGCTGCCACCGGCCGCAGGCCATCCCAGACAGGAGCAAATAGCGAGCAACGAAGCGACTCGAACCCGGGCTGCCAATACCGGGAAAGATCAGAGGTCCAGCGCTCTGCCACTGAGCTACAGGGGCGGACTAATAGATATAGATATAGATATAGATATAGATATAGATATAGATATAGATATAGATATAGATATAGATATAGATATAGATATAGATATAGATATAGATATAGATATAGATATAGATATAGTATAGATATAGATATAGATATAGATATAGATATAGATATAGATATAGATATAGATATAGATATAGATATAGATATAGATATAGATATATAGATATAGATATAGATATAGATATAGATATAGATATAGATATAGATATAGATATAGGTATAGATATAGATATAGATATAGATATAGATATAGATATAGATATAGATATAGATATAGATATAGGTATAGGTATAGATATAGATATAGATATAGATATAGGTTAGGTATAGATATAGATATAGGTATAGATATAGATATAGATATAGATATAGATATAGATATAGGTATAGATATAGATATAGATATAGATATAGGTATAGATATAGATATAGATATAGATATAGATATAGATATAGATATAGATATAGATATAGATATAGATCAGTCCAAAGGCACCAACGCAGCCACTCAATGAGATTCTTCCACCGCAAAGATAGAAGGAATTTCGACGCCGTAGCACAACAAAACAGCTTGGGTGCAGTTGCTTACCAATTTCAAATACATTTCATGGATTTCCAGCCATGAACCACATTATAAAAAAAGGCCAAATGGCGGGCCCTGTGGGTTCGTTCGCGACAAAAAAAAACGAGAATCAACAAACATCTTGACATCGAGGATTTATCAGGACGCACGTATGTAATATGTGACGCGAAGCGCCGCGTTTTTTGTCTCTTAATTTTGCACCATTTCGCATAAAATAGGTGGGTTTTCAGAAATGTGAAGGGGGCACCAGGGCATTGGTGCCCCGCCTCCCCATCCTCCTGGATTCAAGGGGGCCCGGTGCCCCCCCCCCCCCCCCCCTGTTCCACCGCTTATGGAAGCGGATCCCGACTCCCGAGGGCCCTCAGGGCCCGCCGAGTCTGATACGTTGTTGCTTCTGGTATAAAGGCACGTTGGTGCTCATTCATAGCTCAAGGGACGGGAGGCATGCAGGGACATTTTTTTGCATAATTTGGCAATTATAATTTAGCACCATTTCGCGAGAAAAAAATGCTTTCCAGCGACCAATGCTTGTGATTTAATTGCGGCACCAGGCCATTATTTCCCCTCCTGGATTCAAGGAGGCACGGTGCCCTGGTGCCTCCCTCGCCTCATAGTACCTCCTACCGGCACGGTGGTGCCCCTGGTACACCGGCACCGTCGTGGCCCTGGTACACCGGCACGGTAGTGGCACTGGTACACCGGCGCGGTGGTGCCTCTGGTGCACCGGCGCGGTGATGTCGCTGGTGCACCGGCGCAGTGATGTCGCTGGTGCACCGGCGCGGTGATGTCGCTGGTGCACCGGCGCGATGGTGCCCCTGGCACACCGGCGCGGTGGTGCCCATGATACACCGGCGTGGTGGTGCCGCTGGTTCACCGCTGGTGGTGTCCCTGGTACACCGGTGGTGCCCCTGGTACACCGGCGCGGTGTTGCCCTTGGTTCAAAGAACACTGAATGATGTGCGCCGCGTAGGAGCGCATAATTTTTTGCTTTACTTTTGATTTTTGTTTGTTTAATTTTCTGCTTTATTTGTGATTTTTTTGCTTCATTTGGGATTTTGTGCATCATTTTAGCTTTATTTTAGCTTTATTTTTTGGTTTTGGTGGTGCCCCGGGGCGGTGGTGCCCCTTCACGGCCCAGGAGGGGGGGGGGGGGGTCATGACCCCCGTGACCTCCCCCTGGATCCGCCACTGACTGATATTGATGCGCTGCTAATTTTGTCATGCTGTGATTCAATTATTTGTATCGCTGAGTACCATATACGCTTGATCTATCAACACTCTTTGGCCTTCTTTGAATTTATTAATAATGGTGCATACTTTATTGGAGTTATGTTGGAGTTATGTTTCGCCTTAACCCTATTTGTAACAGGGGGGCGGATCCCCCCAATCCTCAAGTTTTTCGCAGATATCTCCCGAACGGCTGGGACCAGACCCATACAATTTTGGGACTTTCCTTGAATTTAATTACGCATATGGAGTCAAAATTTTGCGTTCTTAACCTGAACAGAGGCGGTTCCAGGGCACGTTTTTGGGGAGGTTCTGCGGCGACATTTGGCGATAATACTGAAATGCGATCTTCGTTTTCTTCCTAACTGCCTCAAGTATGAAGGAGTTACATCAGTTTACGGTGATTGAAATAAGTGAAAATTAGCTGATGTTAATGAAATATCATAAAAATGTAATGGCAGAGGCGGATTCAGGGCTTCTAAAGGGGGGGGGGTCCAGGAAGTATTAAATCAGGAAGTATTAAATGCTTGGCGGGAAGCGATGTAAGGGGTATTTATAGCTATCAAGATGTAAAGGATAGCTTCTCCTTCCATTATTTGCATAATTTATTACATATATAGTTGCAGAGGCGTGTTCAAGCACATGAAAAGGGGGGTGACTGACATAGTGATGACGATATGCTAGCGACTACGGGGCATTAGACGGTTAGTTTATAATGAGATATGCACATATGAGCCAGGAGAGGAAATTAAGTCATTTTTTGCAGAGGCGCGCTCAGGAACGGAAGAAAGGGGTGCATATTATTGCAAGGAAACTAAGATGCATGGGCCTATAATGACATAATATACTGCAGTTTTTGGATTGAACATGCACCACAGGGTACTCTAAAACGATTATAAGATAATAGGCGAGTCCAGGTAGGGTAAAAATGGGGGTAAGCAATGTGAATTGAAGTTGTAGGTGAAATAGTCACTGTTAACTAGTTAGTATCATAATAACGGATAATATACTTATCAAAAGGTCTTGCTCCTCCCAAGTTTGGATCCTGGATGCGCCTATGATGAAGTACAACATGCAAAAAGGAACTATCTACAATCAGTACCTTATTTATAGTGCTGGTAGCAACTTGTCTGCAGTTACTAAATTTTTTTCCTATTTGACCTCCTTTTTCACTGACCTGGTACCGCCATGGCAAAAAATATGTTTAATAACTGTTTTGTCTAATGTCACAATAACACACTATTTCATTTATTAAAAAAACATCAAAAAATGGTTTTATTACGCATTTAGTTCACCCCCATATTGAGTGACCTGCACACGCCTATGATTTTTGAATTTTCAAAAGTCACCGCCACATATAAATTTTTAATTCATTCTCTATCGATCCCCATTGGTTGCGCTAAAATCGGTTGATAAACATGACAGCTGTGTTGGATCACAAATACCTCTAAAATGTGTAGTTTTTGCCCCCCTATCAAATAATTCGGATTTCTATTTTTAGAAATGTAGATCGTGGTGAGGGGAATAGCATGCCGTTTGATTTTTGAAAATCGGAAGGGTAGATCTCGAGATCTCCGGGGGGCGGAATCCGTCCCCCCCCCCCTGTTACAAATAGGGGTAGCCAGGAGCCTGTTATAAATAGGGTTAAAGGGAATAGTTCACCTTTAACATGGGGTTTTAAACTTAGATAGCAGATTTGTAGAGCAGATCGAAAAACGGGTTGTTGTGAAAGAATTACCTCGCTACGCTAAGTAATTTCGACACAGGACTAGTGTCGTGGTAGTAAATCAGGGCACGACACAGCGTCTTCTAAATGGAGCCCTTTTTGAAGACGCTGTTCGGCTGTTTCGTGCCGCCATCGGGCACGAAACTTGAAACTCTTCCACGGATATCCATCTATTGTCCAAAGAAATGCCATATTCGATTTTTCAGCTAGAAATATCCCGTATAGACAAATTTCAAGAACACTTTGAAGGTGACTGTGGCGTTCCCGAGTAGAACCCCAGGGTGGAGGGGGACACAACAAGTGGCGACGAGGCGTTAACTCGCGTGTGTTTGACCTGGACCCATGGATTTCTCGGTGGCCCCGCGCCATTTTGCCTACGGCCGGGGCCGACGCGGCAGTTCCCTGGCTGCGATGGATCAGAATGTTCGGCAATTTTCTTGTCGCTGTGGGCGGGGATTGTTTCTCCCTTGCCAGGAAGCAGGCAGTGTTGCTCACCTGCCTCGGGGCCGAGGGCCAGCGGGTGTATGAGTCCCTCCCTGTTGGCGCTAAGGAGGAGGGGGACGATGACTTCAGTTCGCCAAGCGCCTGTCAAAGCCATTTTGCACCCAAGCAGAACGTGTGTGCAGAACAGTACAGGTTCGGAGCCGAGCCCAGCCCCCTGGAGAGCCTGTCCTCCAGTGGGTGTCTTCCCTCCGCCAGCTGGCAAGTACCTGTGAATACAGTGATCGGACAGACGGAGTTAATCCGCGACCAGCTGATCGAGCGAACGGCCTCCTCTAAGCTCCGTCAGCGTCTACTGATGGAGGGGTCGGAACTCATCCTCGAAAAATCCCTCACCATAGCGGAGATGCTGCAGTCTGCAGAACGGGAAGCCAAGGAGATGGAGCATCCCACCGCTGTAGGTGCCGAACCAACCCTTCCAGTGCAAGCAGTACAGCAGCGCACAAGGCGCCAGCATGACAGTGGTGGTGACAGGACCGTCAAGTCTAGGCCTCCACAGTGACAGCAGCAGTCTGGGCCTCCTCAACAGCAGCAGCAGCAGCCCGGGAGTTCCAGCCAGTGCTGGGGTCCTGGAGGTTGGGCCACCGCCGCGGTGGTCAGTGTTGTCCTGCCCAGAGGGTGAAGTGTGTTAAGTGCGGTAGGCAGAACCATTTCGCACAGCATTGTCGTCAGCCTCCTCAAGGAAAGAAGGTGGTCTCGAGTGTGGAAGTTCTGTATGTGGGGGAGTCCTCCCTGGTGATCCCGGCCTTGGTGGAGGGCTCGGAGGTGAAGTTGACTGTCACTCTGGGTCACCAGTGTCCCTCCTCCCCCGGAAGGTCGTGGGGGAAGACTTGCAGGAGTCAGATCGTGAACTGTGTGATTATGGGGGAATTTCTTAGATGTAGTGGAGAAGAAAAGTGTCACCGTGTCATGTAATGGTAGGACTGCTGATGTATGTGTGTATGTTGTCGCACAGGGACGTGCTCCGATGGGTTTGGATATGATGCGGGTGTTTGGGGTCAATATTGTGGATAACAAAGTGTGGGTGGTGTCCGCAGTGCCTCCGATCCAGTCCAGCCAGCTCCTGAGCAACCTGCCCTCGCCAGCCCACCGGCCAGTCCACCTTCCAGTCCACCCGAAGACCAGCCAGCCATCCTTGGCTACCAGCACGGGTGACGGTTGGAACCAGGGGTGACCCCAGTGAGGCAGCCTCTGAGCCGACTGCCTCTGTCAGTGGTTGATGAGGTAAGTGCACGGCTGGACCAGCTGGAGAGGCAAGGCGTCATTGAAAGGTGATTGCCTCCAGCTGTGTCTCACCGCTGGTGGTGGGGCGAAGCGAGACGGCAGCGTGCGTGTCTGCGTTGACATGAGGATGGTCAACAAAGCTGTGATCACTGACGGCTACCCTCTCCCCAGGATCGAAGTCGTGTTGGATCGTCTCAGTGGCTCGCAGGTTTTCTGGAGGCTCGACTTGAAGGATGCGTATCATCAGCTGAAGCTCCATCCTGATAGTCAGGACCTCACAACATTCACGAGTCACCAGGGCCTCTATCGTTTCAGGCGTGTGAACTTCGGTCTCGCCAGCGCTGGACCATGCTTCCAGCGGGTTATGTCCTCGATGTTGAAGGGAATTCCTGGTGTAGAGGTATATCTGGACGATATCCTCTGCCACGCAGCTTCCCAGAGTGAGCACGACTCTCGGCTGAGATAAGTGCTGGAGCGGTTCAGGGCTCACCGCGTCCGTGTGAACTGGTCGAAAAGTGTGACCAGCCGGGGAGAAATCTCGTACCTGGGATATCTGGTCTCGGCAGCGGGGGTGAGCATCGACCCGGGGCGGATCCGACCGCTACTGGAGGCTCCTGACCCCCAGGATGAGAAGGGCCTCCGCGCTTTCCTGGGCGCGGTCAGCTACCACGCGAGGTTTGTGGCTCGATTCACTGAGGCAGTAGAGCCGCTCCGAGCGGCGCTGCGCGCAGACAAGTTTGTCTGGACAGCAGTGCTGTCGGACACTGTCCACAAGGTGAAGCGGGTGATCCGGGACGCTTCGGCGCTGGGGATGTTTGACCCGGCGCTCCCGACGGTCCTGACCACAGACGCCAGTGATGTGGGCTGTGGCGCGTGCGTCACGCAAACGGACGCCTCAGGTAAGCCGCGACTCATCGCGTACGCCTTCAAATCGTTCAGTCCAGCTGAGCGAAACTACTCAGTGGTAGTGAAGGAGGCGCTGGCCTGCGTGTGGGCGAGCGAGAAGTGCAGGCACTATCTCTGGGGGAGGAGATTCACGCTACGCACGAACCACCAGGCACTCTGTACGATTTTTGGCCCTAAGGGCTCTAACCGTGTCGGCCGTCGAGTCTGGTAGGAGGCTCGGCTACTCGAGTTTTCGTTCGAGGTAGAGTACGTGAGGCCTGCAAACAATGTAATGGCCGACGGCTTGGCCCGCCTCCCGGTAGCAGAGACCTGGTGGCCGGACGATGATAGTGTCCAGATGGCTGCTCTCGCTGTGGCTGCGGCCATTAGCGAGTCCGAGTTTGCAGATACCTCCGCCGCGGACGACCAGCTCAGTGTCGTCCGGAAGTATGGAGAGAGCGAGTGGCCGCGCCGCCGGCAAGATGTCGTTCAGCGAGCGGCTGGTTTCGACCAGATCCGACACGAGTTGTCCTGCCACGGCTCTCTGCTAGTCCGCGCTGACCGGCTGGTCGTCCCGGCGGCGCTGAGACGACCGCGCGTTCTAGCTAACGCGCACGAGGGCCACCAGGGGGTGGTCCGCACGAATCGGCGCCTCCGGGTGCGGCTCTGGTGGCTGCACCTGGACCGAGAGGTTCAGGACCTGCTGAGGAGCTGTGAGGTCTGCTCCCAGCACGATGAACACGTGCGGAGGGAGAGGCCCCGCTTCATCTGATCTCGTTGCCAGACGGGCCATGGCAGCGAGTGATGATTGACGTGATCGGGCCCAAGAGTGGACCCCTATCGGAACGTTACGGCATCGTGCTGTGTGATATGTACAGCCGATGGCCAGAAGTGGCGCTCTGTTCCGACGCGACAGCGTGCACGTTCCTACCCTTCCTGGAGACGGTGTTCTCCCGAGAATGTGTGCCAGGGGAGCTCGTCTCCGACAACGACCCGGCATTTCGCTCTACTCAACTCGGGAGATTTTGAGCAGGCTCGGAGTGCGGCAGACCTTCAGCTCCCCCTACTCGCCGCAGACGTGCGGTATGGTGGAGCGGCTCAACCGCACCGTCAAGGGGGCGATTCAGTCCGCCCGGCTGGCGCGGGAGCCGCGCCCGACGTTCCTTCGGAGGTTCCTCTCGGAGCACCGTGCCACGCCGCACCCCGCTACAGGCGAGACGCCTTTCGTTTTAATGAGGGGGTGGGAGGCGCGGACGGTGTTGGATGTAGCACCGCGCGGCTCATCCTCCAGTGGCAGCCGCGATCACGCCGTCCGGCAGCACCACAGCTGCTATCAAGCAGCCTACAAGGCGAGATACGACCGGACTGCCACCGCCGCCCCGCATTGAGAGGGGGGGGGGGGGGCGCAGTGTCCTAGGATTGCAAAATTTGGGTGGAAAACGACACCCTGTGGGTAATATTTGTCCACCTTTTGTTCCCAGTTTAACAGTGAATTTTCCACTCCCTAAATCAAGATGTATTGGATAACTATAACCCTAACACTGATATTACTAATGCTCATATTAACCTGTGGATGAAAAAAAAAATACGTTAGGAAAGTATTGCCATTTGTAACAGCTGATTCTGATGGGTGAGTTTTGGCAAAGCCAAGTACATAATATGGTCTTTTTAAGTTGAATTTTCCACTCTCTATGGTTATTTTTTCGGCTGAATTTTCCACTTCGCACCCTGGCTTCAAAGCAATCCTAGGACACTGGGGGGGGGGGGGGGCGACTGGGTCCGAGTGCGTAAGCCGGTAAGCGGACGCGTTGAGGGGCAGCAGTCTGTCCAGATCCGCTGCAGGACCGGACCTGTCAGTTACCGGCTGGCCACAGGTGAGCGGGTGCAGGACCGGACCTGTCAGTTACCGGCTGGCCACAGGTGAGCGGGTGCAGGACCGGACCTGTCAGTTACCGGCTGGCCACAGGTGAGCGGGTGCAGGACCGGACCTGTCAGTTACCGGCTGGCCACAGGTGAGCGGGTGCAGGACCGGACCTGTCAGTTACCGGCTGGCCACAGGTGAGCGGGTGCAGGACCGGACCTGTCAGTTACCGGCTGGCCACAGGTGAGCGGGTGCAGGACCGGACCTGTCAGTTACCGGCTGGCCACAGGTGAGCGGGTGCAGGACCGGACCTGTCATTTACCGGCTGGCCACAGGTGAGCGGGTGCAGGACCGGACCTGTCAGTTACCGGCTGGCCACAGGTGAGCGGGTGCACGCCAGGCGGCTCGTGCCCGGGCACGCGGGAGGTGGGGAGGTGACGGAGGGGCTACCGGTGAGTCAGGTCCCCGTTCCTAACGGTCCAGAAGTGCAGTCTGCCCCTCCTCTGCACGACGTCTCGGCGGAGACGATTCCCGAGCCCGGCACTTTTGGCGCTCCGCCGGCGGTCTCGCTGGGTAGTCCAGTTCCTCCGAGGCGCAGTGGACGCAGGAGTAGAGCCCCAGAACGATACTCGCCATAGGCTTAGATAGTTGGCCGTTTCTGGGGTTCCTTTCCCGAGGGAAGGGAGCTCCTTCAAAGAGAGGGGTGGTATTGGGTCTGCATTATTCGTTTGTTTATATTTCGTGCGCCAAAGTTGTATTCGTTTGATGGTGGGCGAATAGTGCTGATCAGATCAGATTATTTATCATTTTCGTCTGATTGGCACTACAGAAGTTGATGTTACGGTTCGGGATTATGTATATGCTTATTTTCCGTTATCAAACCATTTGCGACGCGGTTCAATTCGTCCTTGTTACGATGTTATATTTATTGCGACTGTTGTTGGTGGCCACGACTAAGGACGTGACCTCCGCAGACAGGCACGATGTTTTGTTGTGATTGGGTTCGCCAGTTCTAAAGGTGAATACAGTTAGCTCACCCGAGTCTTCGGCGTGTGTGGCGTTCCCGAGTAGAACCCCAGGGTGGAGGGGGAAACAACAGTGACCTATTCCCTTTAAGTGTATCAACGGTTCGTTTTCGTATCAGTTATTGGCTTAAGGTACGGGCTTGCACCGGAATTCAAAGTGGGTAAGTTGGATGTATCCCTTTAAACTAACTAAATGCTGGTTTGTGATATTGCAGGCTAACTGCACGAGCTCTTGTTAGTTTGGAGCTGCCGTTACTGTTTGGTAGCTAAATGTTCCAGACAGTACTATTAAGACACATTGTTTATTACATTGTCTCTCAATGCATCAAAGACATACGTTCACACAGCCACACACACTATACATTGAATCTAGAATTGAAGGAAACATGCAATAACAATGTGACTGAAACTCTCAACAACAATGCGCCGACACGTAAGATATCAAGTTGTTAGTAGCATACATTCAGCAAAAGCATGTCTTATTCACACGATTTAGGCAAAGTAAGGTAAAAAGCAAGACGAAAGTGGATACAATTGCCTTTGAGCACTACCAGGTACACAGATAACAACAAACAGTGCAATAATAAAAGGAAGGACGAACAAGCAAGCGGAGCAATTGATATACTTTACGCGGGCAGCCGTGCAGTATGACGACAAGTGGAGGCAAAGTGCACAGTAGAAGCAGCGGAAAACAAACATTGGTGAAGTCACGATTATTATGTTTTCTTTGCGCAATCAGCAGAGCTGAGGGGGAAACGTGGCCCTTAGCGCAGGACACCAGAAATTAAATTATTCAAGTCAGTATGTATAACACAAGATGCACACAAGCAAAACGGTAGAAGGCAGGAAGCATTAATAAGCAAATAAGCGCAATAAAGAAAGCACAAAGAGCAGCTACGCATCGTGCACGGAGCAGTTGATGTCCAATCACTGTTTGACCAAACATAATGACAAAGCATCTGTGTTTTCACTTGGTCATCAGAGTGGCCATGGACTTGGTATCGCCGTGCTTTTCACCGGGTACTCTGAATGTCAGTCAGGTGTGTATGAGTTTGCAGAACGAGGACATGACAGGGTAACCAGTGATTACAATACCAAGTGATCGATAATCCACGAAACATATCAGCTGAACTCCTGCTGCCAAACTGAGATGTGTCTTAACGGCATCAGCTGCCAGCCTGTACCAGTTTACTTCGACCTCGGACTTTACATATGCATTGGACTTTACCACGACCTCGGACTGTCCGAGCCAAACTGGATGTTGGTGTGCGAGGAGTTGCGCTTGCTTACCCTGACGTTGGGTCCCTGGTACGATGGTCGGCGTACCGGCTGGTAGGACACTGGGGAGCTCTTGTGCTTGTGCTGATAGGTCGTTAGGGGTCGGCCGTGGGGTGCGGGCTTAAAGAGGGAGCCATGGGCTCTGGCGCTGCCGGGCTGGTTGGCGGGCTCAGGAGCTCCGTAGGCGGGCTCAGGAGCTCCGTATGCGGGCTCGGGAGCTCCGTAGGCGGGCTCAGGAGCCTTGTAGTCTGGCTCTGGAGCTCCATAGGCGGGTTCAGGAGCTCCGTAGGCAGGCTCAGGAGCTCCATAGGCGGGCTGAGGAGCTCCGTATGCGGGCTCAGGAGCCTTGTAGTCTGGCTCTGGAGCTCCATAGGCGGGCTCAGGAGCTCCGTGGACAGGCTCAGGAGCTCCATAGGCGGGCCGAGGAGTTCCGTAGGCAGGTTCAAGAGCCTTGTAGGCCGGCTGAGGAGCTCCGTAGGCAGGCTCAAGAGCCTTGTGTAGTTCAGGAGCCTTGTAGGCGGGTTCAGGAGCCTTGTAGGCGGGCTCAGGAGCATTGTAGGTGGGTTCAGGAGCTCCATAGGCAGGCTCAGGAGCATTGTAGACTGGCTCTGGAGCTCCATAGGCGGGCTGAGGAGCTCCGTAGGCAGGCTCAGGAGCCTTGTAGGCGGGCTCAGGAGCCTTGTAGGCTTGTCCAGGAGCTCCATAGGCAGGCTCAGGAGCCCCGTAGGCAGGCTCAGGAGCTCCGTAGGCGGGCTCAGGAGCTCCGTAGGCAGGCTCAGGAGCTCCGTAGGCAGGCTCAGGAGCTTCGTAGGCAGGCTCAGGGGGACCGTAGGCGGGTTCAGGAGCTCTGTAGGCAGGCTCAGGAGCCTTGTATGCTTGTCCAGGAGCTCCATAAGCAGGCTGAGGAGCCCCGTAGGCAGGCTCAGGAGCCCCGTAGGCGGGTTCAGGAACTCCATAGGCGGGTTCAGGAGCCTTATAGGCGGGCTCAGGAGCCCCGTAGGCAGGCTCAGGAGGACCGTAGACAGGCTCAGGAGCCCCGTAGGCAGGCTCAGGAGCCCCGTAGGCGGGTTCAGGAGCTCCATAGGCGGGTTTAGGAGCCTTGTAGGCAGGCTCAGGAGCTCCATAAGCGGGCTCAGGAGCTTCATATGCAGGCTCAGGAGCCTTGTAGGCTTGTCCAGGAGCTCCATAAGCAGACTGAGGAGCCCCGTAGGCAGGCTCAGGAGCCCCGTAGGTGGGTTCAGGAGCTCCATAGGCGGGTTCAGGAGACTTGTAGGCAGGCTCAGGAGCCCCGTAGGCGGGTTCAGGAGCTCCATAGGCGGGTTCAGGAGACTTGTAGGCAGGTCCAGGAGCTCCATAAGCGGGCTCAGGAGCTTCATGTGCAGGCTCAGGAGCCTTGTAGGCGGGCTCAGGAGCCTTGTAGGCGGATTCAGGAGCTCCGTAGGCAGGCTCAGGAACCTTGTAGGCGGGCTCAGGAGCCTTGTAAGCGGGCTCAGGAGCTCCATAGGCAGGCTCAGGAGCCTTGTAGACTGGCTCTGGAGCTCCATAGGCGGGCTGAGGAGCTCCGTAAGCAGGCTCAGGAGCTCCGTAGGCGGGCTCAGGAGCCTTGTAGGCAGGCTCATGAGCCTTGTAGGCGGGCTCAGGAGCCTTGTAGGCAGGCTGAGGAGCTCCATAGGCAGGCTGAGGAGCTCCATAGGCAGGCTTAGGAGCTCCATAGGTGGGCTGAGGAGCTCCGTAGGCAGGCTCAGGAGCCCTGTAGGCAGGCTCAGGAGCCCTGTAGGCAGGTTCAGGAGACTTGTAAGCAGGCCTAGGAGCCGCGTAGGTGGGCTGAGAAGCCCTGTAGGCGGGTTGAGGAGCTCTGTAGGCAGGCTCAGGAGCCTTGTAAGCGGGCTCAGGAGCCTTGTAAGCGGGCTCAGGAGCCTTGTAGGTGGGCTCAGGAGTCTTGTATGCGGGTTCAGGAGCTCCGTAGGCAGGCTCAGGAGCCTTGTAAGCGGGCTCAGGAGCCTTGTAGGCAGGCTCAGGAGCCTTGTAGGCAGGCTCAGGAGCCTTGTAGGCAGGCTCAGTAGCCTTGTAGGCCGGCTCAGGAGCCTTGTAGGCAGGCTCAGGAGCTCCGTAGGCAGGCTCAGGAGCCTTTTCTTCTTCAGTCACTGCGGCGGCATGCGACGCGTGATCTGCTCCCGAGCTGTGTGAGTCATGGCTGTCGTGGCTTCCATGGCTACCGTGGCTTCCATGGCTACCGTGGCTTGCATGGCTTCCATGGCCGCCGTGGTGTCCGCCGTGGTGGCCGCCGTGGTGGCCGCCGTGGTGGCGCGGGTCGCCCGGCAGCAGGTCGGCGGCTGCCACCGCCACTACAATCGCGATTAGCAACAGCTGAAACAAAGACAATGCACAGTCAGATGATAGTCAACAGTCAGAGACAAAAGGAAGCAATATTGTTACAAGAACGAATTGTCATACTGCAATGCAGGTGTAACTATTTCTTTATGAATGTTAATGCAAATATTTAGGGAATTATTTTTTGAAGGGCCTATGCAGAAGCGGAAGTCAGAGGTCAGTCCGTCGCCTTCCGTCGTCCGTCTTATCGACGTTTAAATGCAGCTGATCATACCGACGCTGTGTATACCCCTGAGTGCCCTGCTGCTGTATCGCACCTTCATGTTGCGCCTGTCGGAT